>NJDC01006478.1:163636-177768 GCA_002245475.1 Calephelis virginiensis | reverse complement strand
TATTATCAGATCTCAGTGGCAATAGGACCACCTCAAAAGTACCCTCTTTCAGATGGAAAAAATTATAAAAACGAATCCTAAATGATGGAATAACCTCCTCCTTTTTCGAAGTAGGTTAAACAGATATGTTTCTTTCAACTTCTTTTATTTGTATTTGTTTAATAGTGTGATATGGTTTAATCTTTTTTGTTACCAACGCCTGCGCCATTGTTTAGAATATTTAAACGCTAACCCAAATGAAATGAGTAAATCGACTTTTTTAAGTTTCAACTTTTTCCGCGGGAATGTTTTTTCCGCGGAATTCCCGCGGAACATGGGTTCCGCAGTAATATTTGCAGTAAACATGATAGAAAGTAGACTTTTACATTTCTCGGAACTTAAATTATCTACTTTTTAAATTTTGTAACAACCAGGTGAGTAAATTGGGCGTCAATCGCGGTCGGGATACAGGCAGACAGACAGACAAAAAGCCTAAAATGTATTAATTGTCATAAGTACAATAATGTATATATCGATGTGCACAACTTATTCTTCTACCTTCTTATTGATAAACATGGACTTACGTAAGAGTGAAGTTAAGTTGATATTGTAGTCTTGTTGAACCTAGGAGTTTACTTTTACTTTAGTCCGTATTTATTAAGAAGATGGTTAAAGTTTGATGTATGTATATTATTGTTTTTTGCCGCCGTCTCCAATTGTCTGTGCTGGCAGGGATTAGGAAAGTTTGACCCCGTTAGCGATAGGTTTGCCACCTGTGGGACTTAACATCTTCAGTTAATCATGGGTATCTAGGTTGTACTTCTTCTTACCTTTTTTGGGGATGCGGATGCATAATGTATTATTAGAAAATCCTTATTTTATAGTAATTTTTACAATATTTTGACCAAAACTGAAAAGTATCTGAACTGAAAGCTAATTTTCATTAATACTATTAATACTATAAATGCGACCGTCTGTTTGTTTGTTACTCCTTCACGCATAACTGCTGAACTGATTTTCATGGTATTTGGCAACACACAAAGAGTAACTTTGATTAACACATAGGATAGTTTTTATTTCGTACATACACCACCGAATGAAAAGGAGTTTAAGTCAACCACGTTTTTTTCACGTTTAAAAAAAACGTTTAACACATTTCCCGTTCACGTTTAAAAAAACATATTGTAAAAGTTAAGTATTTTTCTCGATTTCCCTTGGATTCTATTGTCAGACCCAGACTTGGTGGCAATGTGACCTCGGAAGTACGCTTTTTCTAAAAGAACTTTTAAAATCGGTTTAAAAAAATGTTGGAGAAACCGATTAACATAGCTACATACAACAATATATGAGTTGAACATATAACCGTCTCCTACGAGTATTTTCGCATGATTAGAAAATGAAAAAATCTGTCCTTTTGTGGCAGAGTAGATATAATTTTCAGCTAATGTACGCGGTGTTCAGTTAGTTCCACATTGATAAGATAATAAAAAAAAATAATTTGAGATTTTCTTTAAAACTTATACGTAATTCTTTGTTGTGACATGTTTTGATAGATAACAAGGACATGAAAAATGGAGGGAAAAGATTAAAACAATTGTATCAATGTTAAATAATATCAATCAGAATCAGAATAATCTTTATTCACTTCAACCATGCAAGTGGTATTTTTGCGCGTCGACATTTTTATAAACTACCACCGGATCGGAATCGCGGCCTCACACTGAGAAGATCCAGGGAAAGAAACTCAGCGGGCTTGTCTTTTTTCAATATTAATAGTTTCATTATAAGCTAGATAAAAAATACACAATTACAATTTTATTTTAACTTACATGAAAGATAACAAAGTACAACAAATCACATTACAAATTGCAGTGGGAGATTGAAACTTCTATCTCCAAGCATGTTCGTCTTCCAAATACTGAGACTGAGACCTTATAATAATAGCCTTTCTTACATAATATATGTGGTATCGTTTCGGTTTTATGACTTTATGTTGTCTCTTGTGAATTGTGGCGCCAAAATGGTAGATATTTTAATGCTTTTTTATTGTTTTGAGATGAGACCCGGGTATCAGATAGTACAGCCTTATTAGCAATGATGTTTAACGTTATGAGATTGTCCATTATTTTAAATAATTTTTAAACTTTGTGTGAATCCAATTAATCATACTAAAATGTTAAATTTATTCAATTTTGTTGCAATGGGAGTATTAATTATTAATAGCAAAAACATTAATTTTGATTGTTCGATGAACTAAAAACAACTAAATTTTCAGTTATTTCCATTCTCTCTCATAACTCAGATGAGATAGACAATAGTATCTTTTCCAGCGTTTTTGTTTTAAAAGCTTTCTTCTTTTTAGTAACTTTAGCGGTGGCATAATTTTAAAGCATTTGTGAATTGGCTATTTTTTGCAATACGTGGTATATGTTTAAAGTATGTTTTGGTAGCACGTACACATGATGCACTTGCTAAACCAACTGCAAAATATTGTAAATTTAAAAAATCCGGGCTCCATTGCAGAATAGATCATCTGCCTTCCTGCCAAGCAGTTCGTAAAAGGCGAACATAGGTTAGATGTCACTAAAACCGTGACATCTGACTAGGTGGTAGAGTTTCACAGCGACTCGTTCAGATTGGTTCCGCCACCTTATCTATTTCTGCCGCCATAACGTCAATGCTTGCCGTTGACGTGTTCCGGTTCAGAGGATAAGGTAGCCGGTAAACTAATTTTGCTTTAGGCCTAATACCCGGCCTCAGGTAGGCAATGCGCCATTACTAACTTTGGTGTCTCTAGGCGGCGTGGAATCACCACCATGGAATCCGTCTGATTTTTTGCCTTACAATATCATAAAAAAATGGGTGTTTTTGCAATACGTGGCATATTTTTAAAGTATGTTTTGGTAGCACGTACACATGATGCACTTGCTTAACCAATTGCAAAATATTGTAAATATGAAAAATCAGGAATGCCGTATACTTATTCACTATCACATAAAAATCAAATTATTAGAGAATGTTTGTTTTTTTTACATGATTTGTGAAGGCAAACAAGCAGACGGATTACCTGACAGTAAGAAATTCACGCCACCTAGAGACACCAAAGGTGGTGATAGCGTGTTGCCAACCTGAAACCGGGATGTTAGGCCTCGAGCAAAAGTAAGTTTACCGGCTACCTAACCCTACAAACGGGAACAGGTCATGACTTTATGGCGGCAGGAATAGGTAAGGCGGTAGTACTAATAAGGGTGAGTCGCTGCGAAACTATACCACCTAGTCAGATGTCACGGTGTTAGTGACGGTAGGCCTATGCTTGCCTGGCAGGAAGGCAGATGGTCTATTCTACAAAAGAGCCTGGACTAACACGGGGAAAAACTGTAACTGTAAAATGGTATTCAATGTGACGTATCTATCGATACACAATCAAAGCAAAACATATATTGCAATGGATGGATGGATCACAAAGAAAAATATTTCCTGTAGCTTTTACTGAAATGGAGGTATAAGAGTTTACTTAACATAAAGTTTATGAGCTATAAAAATACCCATACCATATTATGTAATAACATACATCTAATCCTAAAAGAAGGGAATGACAAGAATACATTATCTCTGTAGCTTTCGTTTTGCTTTATTTATTTGTATTTTGAGTGCTTTTCGCGTTTTTAGTGACATGACTGTTTACAGACGCAGACACGATGTTACCATATGATGTTAAAAAATAAATAGTTGTTTGTTTAGGGACCATGAACATGAAGCTACAGGCTGACATAATAAAGAACTGATGTCATTTCCAAATACTGCTGACTCTATCTAATATAATGGTCTCTCTTTCAGAGAGTATTGTGAAGTCAATGAATAAAGTCAAAATGAGAGAGAGGTCAGTACACTAGAGAGAGTCAACAATATTTGGAACTTTTTTGTTAGGAGTGTAACCTCCAGTAGTAGTCTATAGCTTCATGATGATGACCAAAAAGCCTATAGCCTATAAGCTTTACATTCCTTTTACTTTTTAAAAAAAATAGGCATAGCTATAATATACATACATACATACATACATATCTTCAGGCGAAGTCCCTTACGGGGTAGGCAGTGAGTATCAAGTGACAGACCTCACGATCCTGACAAACCTGTATAGCTTCCTTCACGTTCATTACCCTTTTCATACAAACACGCCGGTTTCGGAGACTCTTGACACCGCCCTCGGATAATTTCCGAGTAATCTGATCGTGGAATGTCAACCATGGTCTTACCGGTTCCTACATCCATCTACATTCGCATTATATATCTGCGTTGTCAATCTTTCATATGTCATTCTTTCCACATGATCGAACCAGCGTACCATGCCCTTTCCCATTTTAACACCAACACTTTCTTTCAATCCCACTCTTTCTCGGATCTCACTGTTACGACCTGAGCTGTAATATAGACCGAGACAAAAAATTTACTGACGTAAAATTACATCATGCGTTTAGATCAAAATAATTACTGATTAGCTGACTGATTCGGAACAAACCCTTCAGAAATCCGATACGCGTTAAAAAACTGATTATTTTGTCATAATATATTTATATGATTGCTGCTTAGATTGGCCTTTCAGAAGCTAGCCATAAGTTCCACAGTACACTTATCACAGGTAGCAAAACTTTGGCAAATTTTCTATTCTTGGAAATATACATTTTGAGTTGTGTGACCTGGGAACAGAACTCGGGACCTTAGGCACTAGTAGTGTTGTGCTTCTAGGTTTACTGCATGTAAAGTTTAACTATTAAGAGATTATAGTTTTCTATGCGTAAATGTCTAGACGAATGACATCATATCGTCAGTGCTCATTATTGTCATATTTTTTTGAAAGCTTAAGAAGTCCAAATCGCAAAATATTACTTTGGGTCAAAATACCTAAACTCATAGTAAAACTATCCGTTTGAAATATATATACGTATCACTGAGTTTATACGAATTTATACTCAGTTTTACTGAGTTTATACGAATATTTACGCGCTTGCCAGCGCCTTCTTATTTAATCAATAAGGAAGATCAACTACAAACGAATGAACCTGACATTTGGTTGTTAATCAATTAGCTGAGCCTTTACCATTAGTTGGATTATGTTCGGTAATTTACCTATCGTAATCTAGCGCTTATGGTTTGTAAACTAGTTCTCCCAGTACCCAACAGAGGCACTATCCATTTTTTGAAACTAGTTAGCAGTTAATTTGCTCCTTTTTGGGGCCGGCTAAGGCGACTTTTAGGCCATGCTGCCATGTTTTCTGTATTAATCTAGTCTTTATTTCAGTCATTAGTCACTATTTACAAAGTCATGTCAGGGTCTTGATTAAAGCGGCGGCTTCGTTACTCAAGCTCATCCAGCAAGATTTGGCGGTAACGAGGAAATACACGGAACACTAATTTCTTCATACATATTTCACTTGCGCACTTTAACAAAACAAAATTGAAGTAATTAACCACCTAAATTAACTAATTTTACTCATAATTTACACGTAATTCAATAATTATGAAAAAAATACGACCATCTTCATTCACGATGGCACTAAAACTCCATATTTTTTAAGGTTAATTTGCCCCCCCTTTCTGGGGCTGGCTAAGACATTTAGGCAATGTTGCTACGTCTTCCATATTGATAAATATTTTTTAACAGTCATAAGTCATTTCAGGTCATAAATTTCTAAGTCATTGTTTTGAGTAAAGCAGTGGCTTCGTTACTCAAGCTCATTTAGTGAGATTTGGAGGCAACGAGGAAATACACGATATACTAATTTTTTCATAAATATTACACTTGTGCGCTTTATCTGAAAAAAATTAAACTAATCTCCATCTATATTAACTAATTTTACTCATAATTTACACAAAATTCAATAATCATGAAAAATTACGACCATCTTCTTTCATTAATGTTATTCTACGACGCACTAGTAAAATGGTGATGTTAATAGGCAAAGTTCATCGTTTAGCAGTATGAGAGCACCCTGCAATTTACGTTATGACATAAAAAAATCTCATTTTGTAAAACTTTTTGTCTCAAACGTCTCAACCATTTTTAATTATTTTACACAAAATAGTATCTTTTATCCCGATATCACGAAGCAAGCCACGAGTTCCCTGTGTTGCTCTGGGTTCCTAGTAAACAAGAACATCTGCCTTCATGCCCGGCAACTCGTAAAAGTTGAGCATCGGCTTACCGTCATTACCACCGTGACAATTGACTAGGTGGTAGAGTTCCGTAGCGACACGTACGGTACCACCGCTACGTTTCTACCACCACATTGGCAGTTCTTGACGTTGATGTGTTCCGGTTCGGAGGATAAAGTAGCCAGTAAACTTACTTTTGCATGAGGACTAACATTACGGCCTCAAGTTGTCAACGCGCAATTACCACGTTTGATGTCTTTAGGCGGTGTGACTTTCTTACCGTCAGGAAATCTGTTTGCTTGTTTGCCTTCCAATATCATCCAAACAAAGTGTTGGAAGTAGCTTACAAAATTATTTGCCAAAAATAACGGTGCCAGAATTCAAAATTTTCAATTTTAAACTATTATCATTTTATAATGGTTCAATTTTGAAGAGAACCACTCGCATCGCTTTGTGAATTTTAATCCAATGCTAATTTACGAGTAAAAGTACTTTAAGTGATACAAAATAATTATGTATTTACAATCATTAATGTTTTAATTTAATATAGAAAATTGAAAACCAATATGGAGTACTGTATGATGAGTGTTATGTAATACGATGCAGTAGAAATTGCATTGTTGACATTATGGAACATTTAAAATAATTCAAATAAACCACTGAGCCATAAAATTAAACGCAGCATGAAATATTACGACAGTACATTATTTTCTATAAATTTTAAAGAAAGAAAAAATTTCGCCCCAGACAGGATTTGAACCTGTAACCTTTCGTCTCAAGCCGACGAATGCTCTAACCAATTGAGCTACTGAGGATTCAAGTCCCGTGGCGAACATACAGTACATTATTTGTTTATTGTATAAGCACAGGTGTTCATCACTGTCATGTTCTGGTTTGGAGTGTAGTATGTTCGCCAGATAACGGAGCGTGAGGAAATAATTGGAACTGTTTTGACATTCATCTAATGTTACCTGATACCACAAAATATATAAAGGTACAGCTGAAGGCAATCTACATACAAAGTGCGCTTAAAGAACGCACACATAGACACTTCTCACGGACACAATATTGTGAACCAGTGTAGACTATTGCAATTGCGCGCTTGAAGTACGTGTTTTGACGTAACAACGTTTTATAATTCGATGGAGCCGGCTGCAAGCACCAAAAAACAAGACTCATGCGGCGTTACTTCAATCTGAGGCGTGCCATTTAAGCGCGGAACGAGCGACAAAGAGGTACAATCGGTCTGTACAACTGTCGTCAGTACACCGACCTTACAGACAACCGCTTGTTTTTTACACAAAAATGAATTTAAAAAAAAATGCACACATATGTATCTTAACGCGTGATAGATAGAGATTATCGAGTGTTCAATGGCACCATGCAGTGCTGAGACCTGACGCAGAGTAGAATACCATCTGCTCCTCTGCCAGGCACTCGTAAGAGGCGAGCACTGGGTAAAATATAGGTCATTACCAACAATTGGTAGTAGAGTAGTGTGCAGCAAATTGCCCGGGTAGGGTTCCCCTACCGTACTTATTCCTGCCACCATAATGATTCTGTCGTGTTGCGATCTGGAGTTGAGAGTAGCCGATAAGCTTTGCACAATGGGCCTCCCGTTCCGGGCCTCAGGATAAAGACTTACCTGTATTAGCAACGATGTCTATAGAACGCGATTATCTCTCACCATCAGGAGAGCTGCCGAGTGCTTCTTAGCTCATCTGTTACATAAAAAAACTGTCTTGCTTCCACCACGCTCATTATTCTTTTCTTGCAATCACGCCGGTTCCAGAAAACCCAAGTAAAACTACAAATTTTACAAAACTACAAAAAAACTACAAAATTACAAATTGCATGCTTTAATGTAACTAAATCAAATTTAGTTTAATTCTATCGAATCATACCTGCACTCTAAGTGACTTTTTAAATGGTTAATTATTTTGGATAATTTAATTTGACCACCTCGTTGGTCGAGTGGCTAGCGTACACGCCTAACTACATCGAGCAACCACGAGCAAACACGAACATTTAAATGTCTGCATTTCCGGGTCTAGGTGTTTATTAAATTTATTCTGGTATCTATTTAAGTATTTTTATGTATTAGAATCGTTGACTGACACCCATAACACAAGCATGTATTTGCTTACTTTGGGGTTAGATTCAATTTGTGCGATTTGTCCAGGCATATTTATTATTATTATTACGACTGTACTGGAATTTAATACTCATTATCTATGCCACACTTAAGTAGCACTGAATGTAATATTTTTTTGTGATAAGGCAGCGAATAAGCACACGGCTCATCTGATGGTAAGAGACAAACTTGTCTGTATACACCATAGATGTCATAGGTGCAAAAACGCCGGTTCTAGAGAACCCAAGTAAAACCAATTCTAGAGCCGGTATCATCAGAACGTCATTCACTTGATAACAAGTATTTATGATTTTTTATGCTACGAAAAAAAGTTATTAAATACATTAGAACTATTATGCAAATATACCGTCTACCATATCCTCTGGACCAGAACATGGTAGAGCCGTTATGGCGGCAGGAATAGATAAAGCGGTGGATCCCTACCTGGACGAGTAGCTGGATAAACTAATTGGTGACCTATGACCTATGACCTATTTAACCTATGCTTGCCTATTACGAGCAATCTGGTTACGAGGAAGATGGTCTTTTCTACCCAGCGGACTTGGACTGAAACGGGTCAAACGGGAACCAATTGTTTTTTGAGTTGAATTTTTTAATGCATAAAGAAGAATGAGCAAATTTGCCCAAATCAAATAAACAAATTGTTCTATTTCATTTAATATTTATTTGATGTCAGTTACAAAAAAAAGATTAATATTAACAAACTGAACTGACTAATATTAACAAGTTTTTTTTGATACTAACTTGAATTGTCGATCACAGGTAGCCTTGATTGTTTGTTTCGATCTTGTGCACATATAATGAGCATTATTTGAAATTTCGAAAACAATTTTCAAAGTATGGCTAGCTTTTTGGATGATGTCATTATTGACTGAGATTGACTAGGATTATGTTAGTGTAATATTAATTAAATGTAAAAAAAAGTAATGGTCGAGACCACGTTTTCTTATTTTTTCCTTTATTTTGAAGAACAAATAGAAATTAACATTAGTATAACTTAACATTATTTTCTTTTTTTATTTTCTTTAATTATTATCTATATTAACTTCAACGTATCTTTCGAAAAAAAACTGTATGTGAGTGAATGGGGAAACAATTACTGAAGTAACAGTTGGGACGCAGTTCATAGTAATTTGCCCATTCTCCTTCCTCAATGACGCATTGTTGTTAAATTATTACATAATAAGTGTTCCAATGTTACTGCTGCAGTCTAAGAATAAATAGCTGCAAAATAATCTGCAATATAGCTACTTTATAGCACGCAAGCTAGTTTAGTACCGCCTCCATATCATACATTCTTTACATGCATTGCTAGACCAAACGATTGAAATAATTAGTGTTGATTACTTAATTGTCGGCGGGTCTGGGTTCTATATGTGGATATACAAAATTGAATGTTGCACTTTGCATTAATTTTTACAACCTGTTATCTGCGTATTTACAATTTATTACTTAGATGATTGAAAAAAAATTAATAACAAAAAAAATAATTTAATATCTTAGTTTGCTGTAAAAATACAGTACAACAACGTAAATGTAACAAGTGTAACCATAATACACAGCACAAAATATTTTTAAATCAAAATGTAAGTAATTTTAGAATTAAAGGTTTTTTTTTATTTCTTAATTCAAGTCTATTTTCTGTCTAGTCATCCGGTTCCGGGAAGAATGTAAAGTATTATGCGGGCAAAGTTGCTTGCATAAGGTTAGTTTAACAGAAATAAGTTAATTTGTTACATTAAATGTTTTGTAGTATAAATAATATTCCAGTGGGCGTTTTGGGTCGGGTAATGAATGTTTTACGTGATAAGTGGAGTTTAACAGTGATTTAGGATTTAAACGCATCTGTGAGTTTCATGTTCATTAAAAGCATTAAATAAAATTTAACAACGAAACATGTTGTGGATTAAACATACACATAAAACATCTGGCAGCTGCATCTGTGTATTTAGCTTCGTTAATAAATTTAAACAGAATTAATACGGAAGATTCTCCATGTTTTTTAATGGTCGCAATTTACATAATATGAATAAAATCCTGTACGATTTCGATAATTTGTTTGAACGGGTATTTCGTTTGTTTTTAGATTTCTTCAGTGGTTCTATGGTTATACGATCAGAGTTGTATGTGATCATGGAGAGATCAGGGGAGCATTTTTTGTCAAATCAGATAGGCTAGAACATGAAGTTACATTACTACTGGAGGTTCCACTCCTAACAAACACCTTAAGTCATTATCAAATACTTCTAACTAACTCTAATGTACTCTCTCGTTTTGACTTTACAAAAAAAATATCATTGTCATAACAAGACTCTCAGAAAGAGAGGTCAATTCATCAAAGTGAGTCAGCAGTATCATTCAGTATTTGGAAATGACTTTAGGTCTTTATTAGGAGTGTAATCCCCAGTAGCAATACAGCTTCGTGAGCTAGATTGTCAATTTGATTACAAATTCTACTTTTGTCAAAGTCAAATAATTGACATTTGTTTTTTGTGGTGTAGCTGAAATTGTATATTACAAATTCAATAAGTATCTTGATTTGACCGCCTCGTTGGTCGAGTGGCTAGCGTAACGTCTGTTAAACTAGAAAGGTCAAGTCGGCAGAATCACTCGTATTATATCTCAAAATTTAGTGCTCATTAAGTGCTAATTTAGAGCTGATGACAGATATTTGGTGCTGTGATAGGGGGACTAAAAATGATAACACTGCTAACTTTTCATTAAGATAGCAGTGTACCATTCGTGACCGCGCTATGATACAGTTGCAGCGAGTGGCACATTAGCTAATAATTTAGTACACAATTAGTGCTAATTTAGTTCTGATAACAGATATTTGGTGCTGTGATAGGGGGACTAAAAATGAGAACACTGCTAACTTTTCATTAAGCTAGCAGTGTATCATTCGTGACTAGAAAGGTCAAGTCAGCAGAATCACTCGTATAATATCTCAAAATTTAATGCTCATTTAGTGCTGACGAGTATAACGGCGCTAGCAGCCTTAAGAGCTAGAAAGAGTCTTTGACTTATGGAATTGAAATACGTCAATTAGTCAATTAGTGCTGCCAGTACAGCAAAATATTCTTGAAAAATATTTTTTTTTTCATCTTTTTTCAAAGCAACTACTGCTAGTATAACGACTCCTGCTCAAGCTGTCTCAAGAGCGAGGAGAAGACTTTAAAACGGAAATGAATGTAGTTCAAAGATGTCATTATTTAGTGCTCAATTACTGAATGGATTAAGTGCCATCAGAAGAAATTGAACCAATTTTGGCACAAGAGAGGACTAAAATTGTTCGAGAAGAAAAAAAAATAATCAAAGAAAATGAAATAGTCTACTGTACTCATTACGAAGCTTTTCTGAAAGTAATTGCCAGAGTCTATTTTTTTAATGCAAAAAAAATCAAGGCATTCAATGGTGCAATTTGGACGCAAAATTTCGCGGAAAACTTTTTATTATTTAGAAAAAACTGCTGCAAAAAATGTTTCTGATAACTTTAATCAATATGCACGGTAATACTTTTCCCGTGGAGAGACATTATAGTCTAGATATTTTTTTGATTTATTTAATATAATAGCTTTTCTTAAACCTAACAGTTTAGTACCTTATACCGAACTTCGAAATATTGCTATGACGAAGTACGGCATTACGAACGTTTGATTTCGATGTAGGTGCACTCGTCACAATTTTTTAGAGTCAACAATGCTATTGTAAGCGGTAGCTATAAGCTACAAAACATAAAAAAGTGAAATAATTTAACCTTCATTAGAATATATTAAAAAAATTATATTAAAGTGCAAATAATTAAAAATTAAAATTATGTAATAGTGCTGTACAATATATATTTTTTTTACTTAGGACACCTAAATACACATAAAAAGTTGTTTTATCTTTTTTGTTATCTCTAGTACCTGAAGAGTAAGGCAAAAGTATAACCAGGGCACCTACGATTAGCTGAATATATTGCTTAGTCCCAAACTATAATTGGTGGCAAACCTATCGTCAACCGGGAATTCACCTTTTTTTTGTTACATGTCATTATTAAAATTAAGGAACATTCTTGCTACCGCATATACTTGCATTGTAGGCTCTAAACGGTTCTGCCAGGTGTAACTGCATCAAAATCAAACGGTCGCAATGCCGTAATTTATGATAACAATCTTTCAAAGTTCCGTAGATCGAGATTATGAACATTCTGAATTCAATACTTCGTCATAGCGTACTTTGAACTCATGTACATCGTATTGATGCACATTATTAATACAATACATTTACATTTTTAACTTCCATATTCCGTAGTGTAGTCAGCTTCTTTTAAAATTAATCAATTGGGTTTAGGCTATATTGTTGCCATCGTGGCTGAACCACTACCGGGTCTAGCTAGGATGGTAGATGATCTGGTAACTAGTAAGTAAGTTATTTAATGTAAGGGCAACATGCATAAGATATTTACAGAAAAAATCGGGTATAATTTGACATAAGAGTCGGACACGGTTCCATTATTTCGGTAATTTTCGAGGAATTTCACCATTGCCGTCTTTCGTATGGGAGTGATCTAGCTTATATTTTTTTCATGCTAGAGGCTTCACATCCAATGCGCCAGGTTACTACCACCAAGAAGATTTATTGGTATTTAAGCGACGTGTCTCACTAACAGAAGTTTATTTTCCTCCCGTGTTATTGAGCTTCGAAATTGATTTCCAAGCCCCAACTCTCCGGCACTGGCGGTTCCCCGCAATATGTTGTGTTTTAAAGTGTGCGAATTGAAAAACCCATTAATCTTGTGTAACAGGGCCGGCCGCTTTAACTAATGACTAGTACTGAGAATACGAAATGAAACTAATTCACTGACAGGATTCGAGAGCCTACATTTTCAACTATTGTAGAGCTCAGTCTGGATGAAAAGGGATTTAGTCGTAGGTAGGTTATATAACATAATTGAATTTGATTTATGAGTTAAGATCAATTTATTGTGGACAAAAGATAGCTTGGGAAAACTTGCACTCCGGGAGTGCCGACAGAAGTGAAAACTTGAATATTAACGTTGTGCATTTTTGATACTTTGGAATGGTTAGGGAATAATTATGCAGGAACTGGTTTAATTATCAGTATGAAAGTACTATTGTTTATGAGGTAGAATACAATATTCATTTATTGCGCTATTATACACTAACATGACAACACGCAGGAGCGCCATCTTACGAATTTTCGTTTTATAAAATTTTAGGATACGTGACGCGAGTTTAGAAGTTTGTTACCATTCCAAAAAAAGTGCGCAACGCGGCTAAAGAAGTTTTCATTTAAAAAAAATATTTACTTAAGTAATGTAGTAATACATGATCAAAGACATATATTTTACTAGTACGACTGGCGTTTGTCATTTATGAGTGTGACGTAAAAAGTCTAAACAATACTAATATTAAATGTGAAAGTGTGGTTGTTTTGCCACCGAAACCAATGAACGGATCGACGTGATTTTTGGAATGGAAATAGTTGACGAGTCGACTGATAGAGAGTGATTTACGTCTGATTACTTATACATAAATATGTAACCAAACCTATGCTCTTTTTTAAAAAAAAGTAAAAAAAAAGTATCTTCACGCCCATTTTCCCGAAGAGTAGGCAGAGGTACAACCAAGGCACTTACGACTAGCCGAAGACACTAAGTCCCACAATGTGATAGGTGGCAAGCCTATCGCCAACCGGGCACATTTCCAATCCCGACCAACATTTTTTTATTAGAAAATTGGAAAAATCCAAATTTCTTTTTGTTGGCCAACCCGGGATTCGAACCCGGGACCTCATGCAGTCAAGTCCAACACCCGGACCGCTAGACCACAGAGGCGATAAG
>NJDC01006478.1:135297-157231 GCA_002245475.1 Calephelis virginiensis | reverse complement strand
TGTGAGTACATTTTCGCACTCTTCCACTGCTCCGACGGCGCTGGATCTCGCAATCCTTATTGAGCAGCCGCATGTCGACTGAAATGGTGCACGGAGACACGGTGTGCACCACTTTGGGGTCCTAGTGGGGACAGGCACCCCTGTAAATGCTGTAACCACGTCTTGACCAGGCAACCAATTTTCTAATAAAAAAAATGTTGGTCGGGATTGGAATTGTGCCCGGTTGGCGATAGGATTGCCACCTATCACATTGTGGAACTTAGTATCTTCGGCTAGTCGTGGGTGCCTTGGTTGTACCTCTGCCTACCTCTTCGGGGATATGGGCGTGAAGGTACTTTTTTTTTTAATATTTTCTAATTTGTGGTTCACAACTTCTCCCTTCCTATACATCCTCTCTCTGCAATCTCTGACAAAAATCCTGCTACATCGCATACTGCCTATGCCACAAGCACTACACTAGTGCTAATTCAACTACCGAAGATATAGAAGGCCGATAATTACCACCAAATCAAAAAATGTAGTCAGTTTAAACGAATGTAAAGTAAAAAGATGAAAAAACTAAATACGAGCGGCAGCTGAAGAAAATAAAAAAGGCAATTACGTCAAACGGTCCATTAACGCCCTCCATCTAATTGAAATCCATGCTTCTCTTCATCTCACTGCTTTAAGCTCAATAGCGGGTTGGTTATCTAGCTTTTCCACACTAGAGCGTATCAAAAATTCTTGGAGGTATTTCTTTTGACCTGACACAGGCTCTCTGGCTGGCCTCTTTCCAGCGGTGGCCGCCTTCCACTCTTTCTGAGTGTGCTATTTCAAGTTCAACTTCTTCATTATTACAAGCCAACTGTCTGGCTACCTCCTATCAACCTAACTTTCGACTTCGTTTAGTAGAATAGATTTTCACGAAAATTTTTGTCCCCTGATTCCTGGGAATGTTCCTTTAAGGTAAAACTATGTTCGAATTGAACTCCTGTAATTAGATAAAATTTCAGTAAAATCGACACAGCAGTTTAGCTGTGAATGCCTAACAGACAGGCTGACTTTCGCATCGCAAAGTTTACACTCGTAAGAGGGACGTATATTTACATGTTTCCACTGTGTTAGGCTTTTACGATATTTCTTTGTTGGCTGGCTGTTATCGTCGATCTTTTATGTGGTACCTATTCTAAGGTAAGTTTAAAATACCATGTGAATAGAGCTAAATATGCGGTAGCTAGATATGTATTGAAAATATAATAGTTAAAAATAGCCAACAAAGAATCGGAATAGACGCTCTTAAAATTGTGTTATTAAATCACTTTTTTATTAAGTTTTTTTATCAGCTGCAAATAGATGATAGAATGTTCTTACGTCTCACTAGAATTGGTATCACTGTCTTCCCATCCTGGTGCTATAATTGGAGTTCTTGTCCTTATTGTATTCCGTGTTTTCAGAATTTATTCTGATCATTAGGTAGCGACCAATTAGACGATATTTATTACGATATATAACTTTTGTCTCTTACCGTCAAGAGAGCCATCAGCTTGTTCGCTATCTTATAACATAAAAAACCATTAACTGTTTCATGTCTGTCTGAAATCAAATTTTGTTTCTTAACATTTGAGACATAAGTTTGCTTCTCGTGACAATACAGTATAACTTCGATGACGTCATTCCAAGTCGATATGGAGGAAGCTATAAAATGAAGATTTATTTTCACCCAAAGCTTTAACGTGGATATTAAACGAAAGGGATTTTGTGCATTATCACAAAGTAGTGGTAGTGTTACAAATACTAATTCCACGGATGAAACATTAATAACATATCTAAAAAACTACACAAATCCAAACCCTTCCAAAGTGATTAAATTTAGAAGCTAATTCTTAATATGAATGTTAGTACATGATGTTAATCCATATCTATAATATTTCTCATTATATACCTATCTATTATAGCTAGCTAGGTATCTACAATATGAGCGCAAGAGAGTCCCTACGACAAAAATTTAAATATATTAATATACTGACTTTACTTAGCCAGTATATATATATGAAATGTTAAGTATGTAATTTATTTGCAAAAAAATAGTGATGACCATGACATTCAGACAATGAACAGAAATAGACTGAATACTTAAAAGTTCAGACTTAACAGGTGTATTGAAAGTTTTAGGGGGGTTTGCGTACGTATATCTGTGGTCTAGCGGTCCGGCGTCGGATTTGACATCTTGAGGTTCCGGGTTCGGGCAACCAAAAAAAATAGGAAATGTATATTTTCAATTTCCTAATAAATATAGCGCTGCCCGGGATAGGATATGTGCCGGGTTGGCAATAGGCTTGCCACCTAGCACATTGTGGGACTTATTGTCTTCGGCTAGTCATGAGTGCCCTGGTTGCGCCTCTGCCCTCTATGGGCGTAAGGATACTTACTTTATATAACAGAATTCCAGTAGAGATCATTTTTTTCAGCTAGATCTGAAATTAAAAAAAAATACATAATATACAAAAAATATGTTGTATGAAAAGGCTTACTAGAGTGTATGTGATTATTTAAATGATAATAATTATTAATTAGGTTAGCCATAGTAAATTAAATTATTCTATGAATCATTAATAGGAAACTTGATAATCATTGTTATTTTTTTATTCTATTTTTTTTGTTTTAATTTATAAGTATATTATTTTTTAATTAATTTTAGTTGTTAATTTTGATTTCCTTTCTTACTGATTGGAGATTTTTATTACATTTTGTAATATTTATATCAATTTGTGTTTTCCATTGACATTGACATTTAAACTTGACGTTTTGTGATTATGTAATGTAATTATTATTGTATTTGATAATACTTCCAGTGTTTTGAAATATTCTTAAATGTTAAATATTAAGGTTTATGACTTTCAAAAAGTGTACAAGTGTAAGTGTAAGTGTAGTGTGTAGTGTAACATATTCTATTCTTACACCGGAATAAATGTAATAAGCACTGAGACAGCACAAGTGTTCATTTCACAATTGCGGCAGGCATTTATGTGAGGAACATCCTTCGACATTTCCGTCATCAACATACCATTGTCATTGTATTTTACCATATCGAAATCCTAGGTAGTAGAATTCTACAATAGTGGGGTTTGAAGTGATTCATGTTCTGTGTTAGCCACCTTCGGACTGACAGATTAGGATTAGGTGACCTGTATTTTTTACCATTAATAAACAAGTCTAATTTTTAATAATTTTACTAAAAGAAGGTTCTCGAATCGTCTGTGTTTTTGTGTGTTACGCGATAGTTCGGCCAATAATGAAAAAAATTTGATTGTTCTTTTTTTAAATGGTAGGTCATGACTTACAGTTTGTCTAATACAGTTTTGATGAAAATCCGACTAACAGTTTAGAAAAAATAGCTGTTATAAATCAATTCTACGAAACGGAGTTTTATTCGAAATTTGAGAACATGCATTTCGAGTGGCCCAACCTAGGATCCAAAGAACTAAACTACACTACAGAGGTAATTTTATATAGCATCCCGCTTAGCGCGTCAACAAAACTAAAGCCTTAATTCGAAAATGACGTAGAATTCGTTCTCCCAGCCCTGTAACGCGATCTGCTGCAGATTTTCCATCCGACCGTCCGTTTTAAAAGGAAATAAATTTGGAAGATTTCCGAAATTCTCCGAATTCTAATAGAACTTATCTTTCTTATAAAGGAAAGATAATAGGATTAAGTCTTTGTTACTCGCCTTAATTTTTTGTCGAGTAAAGATATTTCCACTCTTTTGAATGTACATAATAAGGTCTTAAAAGATAAGAGTTGCAAGAATTTTAAAATGTCAAGATTATTATTATTATTTTTTTATGATAATGGAAGGCAACAAGCACACGGATTTCCTGATGGTAAGAAATTCACGCTGCCTAAAGACACCAAAGGTGATAATGGTGCGTTGCCAACCTGAGGCCAGGATTTTTGGCCTCGAGCAAAAGTAAGCTTATCGGTTACCTAACTCTCTCTCAGCCGGAACACGTCAAATGCAAGAATTGGACGTTATGGTGACAGAAATAGGTAAGGTGGTGGTACCAATCCGGGTGAGTCGCTGCGAAACTCTACCACCTAGTAAATTATTGATTAGTTGTTATGTTATGTTTGGTTGCGGAATGTACTTTGAATTTCCTCCCCAAGGGTCTGAGCCTTGTCGTGGCGGGGGGAGCTGAGTAGCTTGGGTCGAGCCGGAGCCCCGGTGAAACCAATACGGACCAGGGAGGGCGCTCCTCAGTTCCCCTCTCTGTCCAAGAGGGGACACGAGGAGCGCACACACGGTGGTGAACCAATTGGCCCGCGTGGGATGGCGGCAGTGCGGCCCGCAGAAAAGGGGGGCGGACTTTCCATCTGGCCTGCCCAGTCGAGATGGGGTTGTGGCAAGTATGGGGGTGCCTATCCCCACTGGAACCCCGAAGTGGTGCACGCTGTGTCTCCGAGCACCACTTCTGACGGTATGCGGCCTCCTGTTGAGTAGGGCCGCCTAATGGAGATCGCGAGGTCTATCGCCGCTGGGTGCTGTGGATGTGTGCGAAAGCGTACCTGCAGCCCCGATACCTGGCGTAGGGGATTTTAGTGAGTAGGATTCTCACATAACCCGTCACTTCCCCCGAAAGTGGCGGGTATCCATGATGGATGGATATAAATTGCTAGTTAACCATATGTACCTCACACATGCCTAAGTAAAGTCTAAGTAAAGTGAGATAGTAAAATTTGTTTTTCAATGTTATGGAATTTCAGTTTAGTTCATGTAACAGAATCAGATATATGTTTTGATATTAAGAAAATACACCACTAACGTTGTTATAAATAAAAGCTTTCGAATTCGACGAATAATCGACATTGAATAATATTAAAATAACAGACGGCTTTCCAGCTTCACGTAACTTTTATCATATACAAATACAATGCATATGAAGTAGTATCAAAAGTACTCGGAATAAGGATTATTTGGAGACGGCATTTTTGTTACAGAAATTTTATTCTAGGGTAATTATTTTTCATAGAAAAAAAAATGAATTTCTTTTTCTCTTGGTGTTCGCAGTTTAACGGATGGAGCAATAATCTTGCTATTCTTTTTGCTGTGTTAATTATTAGCTGGATTAAAATATTATGAAAAAAGTTAAAGTTAGTTTTAAATCAATATCTGTAATTAAGACTGGACAGCATCCGTCAGGTCAGTTACTTGTTTATACGTAGTAAAATCATACATTGGAAGATATCAAAAGCAAAATAAAAGATGATAAAACACGCAGCAGCTAGCCATCAAGGATTTAAATGTTGCTGCTAAAATTCTGCAATCGTAACACAAAAGTTAGGTCATGATGTCAGAAATATCTATGTGTAGGTGATCAGCTGTTTGCCCCCGACTTTGTCTGCGTAGAATAGTTACAATATTTATACAAACTTCCGTCCCTCCTAAAGGTTATATTTGAAAAAAGTAGTACATGTTTGAACTTAGGTCTTTTCATAAGAGCATATCAAATTTTATTAAAATTGATTCAGCAGTCCACCGGTGAAAGCGTAGCAGTTTGACAGATTTTCATATTACATCACAGCAAGGATGAGTACCTAATTTGGCTAGGTTAAGTTAGTCATCACAAAACGCTTTCGCAGGCCAAATAAAAACGATTTTCACGTGTCTCCGGGCTCCTTTGCAGAATAGATCACAATTATACCTTCCTGCCAGGCAGCTCCTAAAAGGCGAGCATAGGCTTACGTTCACTACCACCGTGACATCTGACTAGGTTGTAGAGTTTCGTAGCGACTCACCCGGATTGGTACCACCGCCTTACCTATTCCTGCTGCCACAATGTCAAGACGTGTTCCGATGTATGATATGTGGCGATAAGGTAGCCGGTAAACTTACTTTTGCTCGAGGCCTAACATCCCAGCCTCAGGTTGGCAACGCACCATTACCACCTTTGGTATCTCTAGGTGGTGTGAATTTCTTACCATTAGGAAATACGAATTAAAAATTTTACGAGCTGCCTTGTACTCAGAGACGCTAATTATCTTTTACCATTTTTATACAAAATTGGGACTATATGAGAGAATCTAAGTTAATTGTCGTTTCTTAGTGCAGCCGTAAGACTGAGAACTCATGGCACGGTTTCTAACACGCACCCGCGGCGGTTGCGGGGCCGCAGATCCCGTAGAATGTAGATTTATGTGCAAAACTTAAGTTCACATTTCACGACGCGATTTTCACCCGCAGCGCCTGCGGTTGTTTGCGGTTCCCGCGAGCGGTCGTCTGCCCGTTAATCGTGCGGGCGGCGATCTTCTGCCGCCGCCTAGGCGGGTTGCGACCGCGGGCTCTGCGGTCGCTTGGCAGGCGATCATTTTATACTATTTGTACTGATTATTTAATCGCAACCGCGGCCCGCGCGAATATCAACCGCCAAGCGATGATCTCAACCGCGGCGGCTGCGGGACCGCAAACATTAACCGTCTCGTGAGTTTTGAAATAAATCACAGAACCACGACCGCCGCGGACGCGATTAAAAATCGCGCAGTGAGTTCTTAGCGTAAGAGTCCAATGATATCGGAGACTAGACAAATTAATGGTATGGCAGGAAATCGTAAGACTATGGTTTCCAATCAAGCAAGTTAAAGAATCCCAACTGCAACAACGACCCTTACCTGTTCTTAAAGCTGTTATTTTACTACTCTTATTTATTTAAGTCAAACCGCGCTTTTGTAAAGCACGGTGTCTTACGCAATTCGTCGTATTTGTGGTCTAACAACTCAAACATTTTAAATAGCCCTCCACAAAACTTACTAAGAAGCACTTCAATTTTGACAGATTTAACATACATACTTACAGACATATCTTCACGCCAAGTCCCCTACGGAGTTGGCAGAGAGTATCAAGTGCCAGACCTCATGATCCTGACAAACCTGTCTGGGTTCCTTCACATTAATTACCTTTTTCATACAAACATGCCGGTTTCGGAGACTTTTGACACCACACTCGGATAATATCCGAGTGATCTGATCGTGGAATATCAACGTTGGTCTCCCTGGGTACCTACATCCATCCACATTCGCATTGTGTATCTGCTTTGTCAGTCTTTTATCTGTCATTATTTCCACATGACCGAACCAGCGGAGCATGCCCTTTCGCATTTTAACACCAACACTTTCTTTAAATCCTACTCTTTCTCGGATCTCACAGTTACGAATGCGGTCAGCGAGCGTTACATAACAGGTTTTCCGTTGCGCTCTCATTTTGACAGCATTTATCCTACTTTCATGCTTTTTCTGACATACCCAACTCTCGCTTCCATACATTTGGGATAAGCACAGAATTGTTTAAAAAAATAAAAAATCTGTCTAAGTCTTTTTTCTCAAAAGTTATGATGCCAAAATTTTTCCTCAATACCTCAATTTTTCCCACAGGAGTTAAAAATAGTATTATGATTTCACGTATAATTTAGCAGCTATTCGTGTTGAAGCTATTACTAATCATTAGGTGAAATGTTAAATCTATCCCTCGGTTTTCCTAAAATACATACCATATCCAATTATTGTATTTCGACGTTACCATTTCTTGATATAAATTGTACCTTTACGTCAGATCGCGTGAACATGGCGATGGAAAAGAAGGTGAATCAAGTATTCATAAAACGCCAGCGCTATGAATTGGATAAAGTGTGAGATGTATTGGCTAATCCAGTGTGGCTTCTCAGGGGTGAACTTAGCGACATAACTTATACACACAGAGAAATAATTTATACCCCAAATACGTCACACTTATGAATTTAATTTGATTTTATTTGGCTAAATTTGAAAACAGCGTAAGTAAAACGCAGATAGTTGTAATAAGTAGTTGCTGGAGTGTTTATTTTACTGTTTCTTTCTGACTGGATAGGGTTGCAAATTATAGTGGTGTATGGAAAAAAGAATAAAATTAAAGGAGGGGCTAGTTAATGTTAATGTTTGTGTGACGAACTTCCGGATCTGGGTATTTATTCAATTTATTCTGGTATTTATTTCATTTATTAATCGTTGACCGTCATCCACACAAGCATATAATTTGCATACTATAGAGTTAGATTCAATTTGTGTAACTTGTCCAGGGACATTTATTTTTACTTATTAATATGAACTAAATTTACTAGGAGGATATTTAAATATGGTTTATAACGCAAATGAATATAATAATCAACAGTTAACATTTAACCATTCAATACTATAATAATATTCAAATTATATTTATATATTCTAAACGCCATTATTCTGTCAGCCCATTTTTCGTTCTCGTAGTCAATGGTTCGAGCAAAAGCGGCCAGTGATTTTTAATTACTCAGTGTTGCCAGTCAAAAGGATGCCAACATTAATATTGGTGAATAAGAATGATACTTGTAAAAAATAAGTTATTTGTTTCAAATATTAAAACATTAAATGGCATCTCAATTGTGGACGATTTATTAATTATTTACACACCATCATGTGGTAGGCTATGTTGGTATGCTTTAATTTTTTTGTTATAACTGACCACAAATAAATAATTTTCATTCAATACAATTTCATTTTATTATAACTAATATGTACCGACTGTTACTGCTATTGTTTTATTTATGGTAACTAGGTTAATTTCAAACCATAAATTGATTCGTTTGTATCTATTGAAATGCCCTAAAAAGGATTTTTCCTTTGGCATGCGATGACTTCATCATGCTATTTTTGCCTCGTGTTTCCATTTTCATCATTCTTTCCCCCGTGTTGTCCCGCACTTATTTTCAGAATAGAGCATCTGCCTTCCTGCCAGGCCTGCCTGTGATCCGGTTGGGAGATAAATGCACCGTTATGCACAGTTACTGCTTTTAGTGTCTCTAGGCGACCTGAATTTCTTACTATCAGGAAATCCGTCTGCTTGTTTGCCTCCCAATACCATAAAAAAATGTCATCTCCCTAATGCCATAAAAAGAATTACACCACTACCAAATATTTTGACTTCAGTTACCATGCCCATGCACAGCAGATGTTAAAAACGCAGAACAATCACAGGCACTTGCACTCTTGGCTTCAGGTTATGACGACCCCAACACCTTAATTAGAATTTTGAATTGTTCCACAGTGCAGACAGAGTTGATTTGTGCTACCGCCTGACGTACTCTTGCCACCATGGCGTCGGTACACATCGTAGTCGTAGTCGGTACGTAGGGTAGTAGCTGAATTTACACACGGGGCCTAAGATCCTAACTATAAAGTAGCGCCAAATGACGCGCAGCCACATCTATGGTATTTGTAGTTGGCGATTGTCTCCGATCATTAGAAGAGACGCTTGCTTGTTACCTTATAGTAAAAAGAAAAGAAATATACTAAGCTATTACAAAACTTAAGACACTTCCAACCTATTCTTAGTAGGGAATGAAACTCTTTGTACGTTTGATAAATAGTAAAAAAATATCTTCATGCCCTAAGAAGTAGGCAGAGTTACAGGACCCGATATTAAGTCATTAGTCATTAGTCATTCGTTAGGACATTAAGTCCCGCTATATAAAATATGAGGCAAACCAACCGAACATATCCAACCGGAAATGTAATTTTTATAATTTTTTTATAAAAATGACATTAAAAACTGAAAAACAGACCAATCCCGGGACTAGGACCGGCGATAGTAAATAAATTAAATAAAAAGTAAATAAAAAAAACTTTCTAGTATGTAAGAGATATAGAAAGGTGAAGATATTAAAATAGTACCTAATATACAGAGTAAAAATAATAATTAATTAGTAAATCCTTTTTGGGTCCATATACATTTTACAATAGGCTTCCCAGTGTTATTAGGTAGATCACCTTTAAATAAGTTTAAAAATGTATGAAAGCCATATCAATCTCACACTGCAATTTGTAATATAATTTGTCATAATTTTTATTTAAGTTAAAATTAGATTGTAATTGTATTTCTTATCTAGTTTATAATGTTACTATAAAAGACAAGCCCGCCGAGTTTTTTCACCGAATCTTCTCTGTGTGTGGCCGCGATTACGATTCGGTGGTAGTTTAAAAAAATGTCAATGCGCACAAGTACCATTTGTATGGTTCATGTAGGTAAACATTTTTTTTCTGATTCTGATTCCGAAATTGTGGCCAAAACCTCTACTGTAGGGTCTTGATTTACGGTGACTAAACAGAGAAGATGGGATTTAGTAATGGCGCCGCTGTGCACTTATTTCGATGGTATCACGTAAAAAACATTACCGAGCTTTTTGCTTATTTTTCAGAAACTTTTTATGTCTATATTTTTTTATGGAGATGGCGCAAAAGCACACGGCTCTACTGAAAGAAGATATAGGTGTGTCGCTCTCCTCTGACTGGGATGTTTGGCCTATTCTGCACATTTACCGGCTCCCCTTTTCTATGATATTGAATGACAAACAAGCTGACAAAGCTTATTATGAAATATATGATATTGAGTTAAAATTACAAATTCGAGTACCTTTAACTTACCTATATCTCATGCTATAACTGTGTTATAATTATTTATTTATGTTTAAACTTCTCTGCAACAAAAGTCGTTAGACTATAATATGATTTCTTTAACCGCGAGTCATATATATTCTTTGGTACAGTTAAGAAAAAAAAGTCTGAAATACGACATTTCATTGTTAAAATTTGAAATGAAATAACCGTCTACTGAACTTATTTAACAACTTTTTTCGTTACTCCATTTTTGCACAAAAATTCATATCTTAATACTGGTCTCATGTGGATGACGAATTGATGACAATCTGTTTCGCATGAGTTATAATTAGCGTCTCCAAAACCGGTGTGTTTGTGAGAAACGAATAATGAAAGTAAAAAGATAAGATAGTCTAGGAATAATTACAATTGGCTCTCTACATACTGTGCAAGGGGCTAGTGTGAAGGTATAACAGGTTGTATATTTTGAAAGTGAAAACTTCTTTAGCGGCGTTGCGCATTTTTTTTGGAATGGGTATAAACTTCTAAACTCGCGACAGCCCACGTGACCTGATCGAAAATTAGTAAGACGGATGGAAAGCAAACAGCCAGCGCGGCGTAGGAGAGGAAGTATCGAAAATGTGTACCTACGCCTGCTGTTTCGTTTAGACGGCTCAGGGCGCTTGCACGAATGTTCGTGTTGTCATGTTTGTGTACGATAGCGTAATACATTTATATTGTTTTCTATCACATAAATGATAATACTTTCATACAGATAATTTAAGCAGTTCGTGCAAAATTACTCCCTAACCATTCCAAAATATCAAAAATGCACAACGTTAATATTCCTGTTTTCACTTGTGCTGGCATCCAAAGATTGCAACTCGTCGATTTTTTCTCATGTTTTTGCATAAAAAAAATCAGATAAGCGGATTCATTTGCACTCGAGGCGGTCTACATTGGTTCAAAATATCGTGTCCCTGAGTAATGTCTATTTCCGATTTGATCAAGCGTACTTTGTATGTTAAATTGCCTTCTGTACCTGTTTATATTTTGTTTCTCTGTGGTCTAGCGGTCCTGTGTAGAACTTGCCTCTATGAGGTCCCGGGTTTCATCGCCCGGTCGGAACAACAAAAAGGAAACAATGTTGTCCGGGATTGGACATACGTCCGTTTGGCTTGCCACCTATCACATTTTGGGATTAAGTGTCTTCGGCTAGTGGTCGTAGCCTTGGTTGTACCTCTGCTTATAGGGGATATGGGCGTGAAGATAATTTACTTTAATTTATTTTCAAGTTATATTTATTGTGCGTGGATAATTCTCCTAGTAACAGCTAGGTTTATATTAATTCACCAACGCAAAGAAATAGATTGTATACAAATTCGTGGAAGCCTCAATTTTTCCGCCCCGAAACGTTTGTTAATTAAGATATAAATTATGAAAGATAATTTGGGATAAGCGCAACAAAAATTAATTAGCACTCCCCAGCGTTAATTTATTTTGAATAGATATTTTATTCCTCTCTAAATATGAAAGTAGATATTCAACGTTTTTTTAAGAAATCAAAAATGTTTAGAAAAAAAACTGTCAGTACCTATCATGAGAAAATTGTAAAAAAAAGTAAGTATCTTCACGCTCATATCCCCGAAGCGGTAAGCAGAGGCACAACCAGGGCACCCACGACTAGCCGAAGACACTAAGTCCCACAATGTGCTAGGTGGCAAGCCTATCGCCCACTCGGGCACACATCCAATCCCGAGCAACGTTTTTTTTTTAAATTGGAAAAACCCAATTTTCTTTTTGTTGCTCAACCCGAGAATCGTACCCGGGACCTCAGGATGTCAGAATTGTCGTCGGAAAAAACCAAGCTAGCGTAAATGCTTGAAGGTCAAGGCGAAAACATTTTTAAACCTGCCAAGTTTTTACACTCAAGGGGACACAACATGTGGTACTAGCATCCAACCTTATCTCTACGATTAAATCTAAATTATGTTATTGTTAATGAAGATAGGTATGAAATGCATTCCCGTGGTTCGAATCGAACACCTCATTTTTCTATTGATTTAGACGACCAAATGTTTGGTCTGTATACCATAACAAACTTGAACTCGAACGGTTAGAAATAAGTGCATAATTGGCTCCTCAAAAATTGAAGAATAAGATCAAAAAGATATAAATGCTGTAAGGAACTTCGTTCCAATAACAGCCAAAGTAGGTAATAAACTTATATATACTCGGAGATATAAATTATTGTCTTTTATATAAATTATTATTGACTATACGAAGAAATAGTTTCAACACTTAATTTTCAGATTTAAATGTTTTTTTTTATTTGTTAAATACATTAGTTAATGCTCCTTAAGTCATTTTTTAATAGACAGTTTCTTAGTGCTCTATAAGGTATGTGTACCAAAAGTGGCTGCTCGATCTAACACTGTACAACTGCATAATCGTCATATAGGAAGACTTGCCAACCACACAAACTAGGTGCCAAAATGTTTTTCACATGCGGTTCGCTTCGAAGGTAAAGTATCCTCAGAGCAGGTACGATCAGTCGTCCAGAAGTAATTTGCAGTCGCTAGTTGCTCAATGTAAACTCCCTGTTCGTGTCTACTGGTACAATTACACTACCCGGAAATGTTGAACATTTATGTTTGCACTGTTCACACTATCACAGATTTTTGTGATTGTGAGGACGCAGAATTAGTTAATAAAAGTGTCACAATTTAAAACACTTTCGTTTAAATACATGCTTCGAATGAACGATAGGGTAGAGCGCTATGCAGCAGCTTGCTCCGGTAGGGATTCCTTTTTTCTCTAAAAATGGAAACAAAAATCGGTTATTTCAAAACGACCGTACTTGGAAGAGTTGTGACACATCTATTTAGTACAAAAATCTATCACCGGATCGAAACGCGGCCACACACTGGGAAGATTGTTGGGGGATTGATGAAGTTTGGTCTCTTTTTTTTTAAGAGCAGGAGGTAGGCAGGGGAACAGCCAGGGCATCTTTGACTAGCCAAAGACAATAAGTCTCACAATGTAATAAGGTGGTCTATCAGCCAGGCACATATCCAATCCCGGATGACGTTTTTTCTCATCAGAAAATTGACAATACACATTTCATTTTTTTTATTTCGTAATATTAGTCTGTACTTAAATGGAAATTGCGTGAAAGCCCAATGAACATATTAGTCATCAAAAAAATAGTAATTGCTTTGTTTCCGGTGTATATAAAATGTAATATCATAAAACAAAACCGTTGGTTACATTAATTTTACAAAATAATACTTTGTAATGTAAAGCGTAAAACAGTGTAGGCAGTACACATTTTTTTATATGTAACCAATTGCCTCAAAAATAACAAAAACATAAAATATTCCCCAAAAAAGTTTTTCAATCACTTTACTGATCAGTTTTTGAGTGGCTATAACGTGAAGTTAAAGGGTGCACATTATCCTTTTTCCTATTAGTCAAGTTGCTTCCCATAATCACTAGATAATCAATACAACTATTTATAATATTAATTATCTTGAGTTAATTACAGAGCTTTGTTTAACCAAGCCGAACTAATTCATTGCGACTCTAATTAAAGCTTACCAGACGACACAGATTCATATTATAATTAGACTCGAAATATATTATTATCTCTTCAGATGAATAATACTAATGGTTTAATCTTAGCACTTTTCTTGTAACATGTAAAGAAATATGATGAATAGAGCTTTGAAGACGTATAGTAAGGAGAAGTTGCTGGTACAAACTGCATACATTTTATTCTATAATAAATTTAGAACTTAGAACCTTTAATTTATGGTGATTCAAAAAGGTATTCGTATTATAAACGTGAATATAGCTATACAAATATAAGTCCAAAAACCTTTCTATTCTGACAGAAAACAATACTGTATCATCTAACCCTATTAATGCTATAAATGCGAAAGTTTGTATGTTTGTTTGTTACTTCTACACGCAAAAACTGCTCAACCGCTTTTCTTGAAATTTGGAACACACGTAGTTTTTTCCCGAAAAAAGTTCCTATGGGACCTTTAACCGCGTGGGCAACGCCGCGGACAACAGCTAGCCTAACATATAGAAGTGTCACGAAATATGCTTGGTGTAAAGATGTTATAAATTTATATAACATGTATGTAATGGTCATAGCTTTCGTTTCACGTTAGATATTTTATTTTTAGTGCTTTCCCGCGCTTGTGATATTTTTCTATATTTTTCTAATTTAAACACAAATGAACCCGTTACCTTGATTTCTCTCTCAAATGACGTTTCGACGGCACTAAAAAGTTGGACATGAAATTTGTTTTAAGACAGTTTGTTTCTACACATTTAAGATGTTAACGGTGCGTTATTAACCAATGTCACTAGGATAAAAAGTCTTTTACTATGTAAATATGCAAGATACACACAACAATAGCTAACACTGGCGGAAAAGAAACCGAAACTGATTGAGGCAGTGGTACCTACTCGAACCTTAGGAAAAATTCGGCAACTATTATAATAATTTAGATTTATAGGTTAATATAAAAAGTCGATAGGGTTGCTAAAACCCATAATCTAAAACTTGAAGGTACCAACCCTACAAATTAAGGAATGTAATGCCTCGGTTGTTCTTATAAATCGCCTGCACCTTATCACATTTGCTCCATTCTTGTATTTTACAGACAAGATTATCCGAGGCAACAATCACAGAACACGCGAGTTAAAATTGTCTGATGCTCTTTATTTTACGTTTAAGTTTTATTGCTATAAATTTAAAAGAAAGAAAAAATTTCGCCCCAGACAAGATTTGAACCTGTAACTTTTCGTCTCAAGCCGACGAATGCTCTAATTATTGAGCTAGTGAGGATTCAATTTTTTTTTATTCCTCTGTTACCCGTTAACGTGGGTAGTTATGTCCTGTAGATAATTAAATTATATTGTGTTGTAAATTTAAAATATAAAAATCACATCAACCATTGTTTATTCCTGTTGTTGTCCTTGTTGATGCACTTACTCGTATATACTCTAAACGAATCTACCATCGTATCGAAACACTGCAACTCGAGAAGTTTCGGCAAATTTCGGACTTGTTTTTCTCATTTAAAGTTATCTCTTCTTTTCTTTCTTTCTTTGGGTTTTGGCATTCACGTTAGTATTTTGCTATTAGTCAAGTAGAAATTTGCAGCAAATTTACTAAAATCGGGATTCAATTATAATTGGTCATAAGTCATAAGTCGTCAATAAGTCATGTCAAGGTCTTGGGTAAAGCGGTGGCCTTATTACTCAAGCTCATGTAGTAAGAGTTGGCGGCAACAAGGAAATACAAGATACGATAATTTCTTCATCATTTTTTATTTGTGCACTTTCACAGAACAAAATTGTACAAAATGCCACCAAAATTTACTAATTTCACTTAATATAAATACGAAATTCAATAATAATGAAAAAACTTCGACTATCTTTTATCTCGATGGCGCCAAAACTCTAAAGTTATCTCAATTATACCTATTGTTTGCCTATTATTGACAATAACTGCCAGGTATGTCGATGCAAGTTATTTTTATTTGATCAGATAATAGAAAAAATATGTTTATGAGCATTATAGCGAGCATTTTGGTATATGGTTGTCTACAAAAAATATCGAAAAAAATGATAAAAACATGTATAGTAAAATAAATTAAAATATTATGTCTAAGATTTTTAAGCAACCTATCTTTAAAATATTGCCAATATACCAAATTTATTATAAAACATGTTTCATTCTATTATCAGCTCGGTATAGTTGGATGTTGGTTCGGAACTTCTACTATCTAAAACAAAAAAAAGTTTACTTGTACACTTAAAATACAGTTGTATATCTACAAGTTTTATTAAAGAAGTGTTATACACAAAGGAAATTCACCTAGTATCGACGATAGAAAGTATAAACTGTAACTATTTACTTTATTAGATTCACTTATAACTTACATTCAACCCTTTTGATCTCCTGCCAACTTTCCGTATAAAGAAAACTACAACTGAGAGCCCATAAACAAGGTTAAAACGTTCCAAAAACGTTTGTACTTTTGTCAACGCAAATATTTGTAACTTGGAATTGTCATCTTTAACTCGTATTGTAAATATTTATCCTTTGACATATTGAAGAGTCAGTGGGATAACATTTAGCGAGAAGCAACAGGAAAATATTTTTCTTAATATGTCAGTAAACAACAACCTAACATATTAAATTGCGGTTTAGGATTTCACCAATACAAATACATACATATCTTCACGCCAAGTCCCTTACGGGGTAGGCAGAGGGTATTGAGTGCCAGACCTCACGATCCTGACAATCCTTCACATTCATTACCCTTTTCATAGAAACACGCCGGATCGGAGACTTTTGACACCATCCTTGGATAATATCCGAGTGACCTGATGATCATGGAATGTCAACCTTGGTATCCCCGGGTACCTACATCTATTCACATTATCATTGTATAACTGCTTTGTCAATCTTTCATCTGTAATTCTTTCCACATGACCGAACCAGCGGATTTCACCAATCTATGCGCAAAACGAAATATTCGAAAGTAAAACTGGCAATTCAGGTATATGTGATTCCAGAATTCTAATTGTATGGTATAGTAGTAAACAAGCAAGCAACTCTCCTGATGATTGGAGACAATCATCGCCTTTATAGAACAAAGATATTATTGCCGTGCCGTTGTCTTGTGGCTGGTATCTTAGGCTACGTGTTCAAATCTACCGGCTGCTACAGTAATTATTAAGTATTTAGTCATTACACCACTGATATGACTTCATTCTTCAAAGTCTAATTGCTGGTTCTGATATGTTTAATGTTTGTCATTGTTACAGCAATCTTAAAAGGAGTAGAGACATATCGTAATAGTATCGGATTTTCATTATATTAAACAATTTCTTTACCCACTTGTCTACTATTATAGCTAAGAGCTGGATAGTCTGCTTAGTAACATCTGGAGTAGGCATGTTAGACTGTATGAAAACTCTTACTCAATTCGGTTTTAGGAAAGATCTGTCTCCTGAAAAAGCAATTGTCTGCCTTATACAGACTAATTAGTACTAATCTACTAGGAACACACTCGACTGTGATTGTTTTCTTCACCTTTATAAGGTTTTTTTATATGAGAGGTCAGCAAACAAGCGACAGTGTGCTCTGTGCTCTCTTGCTGTCAAGAGATAACCGAGGCTTATAGACACACCAGACGTTACAAGTGCATCGCTGTCCTGTAGCCGGAATGTTAGGTCTATTGTGCAATTCTACTGACTACCCTATCCTCCGGGCCGGAACATGAGAGTCATAATGGCGACCGGATTAGGTAAGGCAATAGAACCCTACCCGGGTAAGTTTCTAAACAGTACTCTCTATACCACCAGTGATCTTATGCGATGACTTATATTTTAACCTATGCTCGCTAATTACGAGCTGCCGGGCAGAGAGGCGGACTAATACGGGAAAAAGGTTTTTGACACAGTTTGATATCCCCGCTTGTGGCAAAACCTGAGAGGAGAGACGAGTGTTCCGGATGGCGTCATTTTAGGACGGAAGTACCAAATTAATGCAATTACAGTTAGTATAATCATGCACTCGTGTGTATAGTTTGGAATGAGGAGTAAGGCAAGGGTAGCTAAATTCATCACTTGTTTTCAATCTGTACATAAAAACTTGCTTGGTGAGCCTAACAGCATCATTAAAGCTTCTCGGATAAATGAAGGGTACTTAAATAACTTAAAATTCGCACATGACATAATGTTGCTGATCCCATCAATAGGTGCCAAGTGTACAGCTCCAAATGTTTAAGCCCACCGTAGGCACTACATGTTATTAAGGTAATACTAATAGATTAGTATCATAACAGTAAAATTTAAGTTATATTAAAAAAAGTTAATTTTTAAGAAAACATGGATTTTTGACGTAGTACAATTACAGTATTGTTATAAATTTTGAAGAAAGGAAAATATTAGCTTAGACAGAATTTTAACTTTGACCCTTTCGTCTCAAGTCGACGAATGTTTTAACCATTTGAGCTACTGAGGATTCAACTCCTGTCGTGAAACTTTTAATTCCTTTCTTACCGTTTACGTTAGTAGTTATGTCATATAGAGTTCTTTGTAAAACTATTTAATGAGTTCGCTAAATTGAAAAAGCAAACAACAGTCACGAAAACGAAAAAGTAACATGTACATAATATCTCTAACTAGTTTGTGGTAACATGTTCGTAAAAAGTTTGTTTTTCAAAAAAAAAGGGTATTATATAATTCGAACAAACATTGCAGGCTAAATTGAAGCTTGGAAAAAAGCGAGCGAAGGGGCTGATTATTATTTGTTACTTATAAATAGATATTCCACAGAATCAACATACGCTAATGATATCATTTAGAAACTCTGCAAATGGAAGTTAATTCGCCGCAGTTTTTATCACAAGTCATAATCTCATTTCTTTTTCCTGGGACGAGGCGCTCATTTATCAACCGCAGGGCAAGTTTACACTTCCGTTCAAAGGGATTCATTACACAAAACCCAACAAACTTCACTTCATATACTCGTAGCTTGAATTACAATTAGTACGGAAGATAAAAACGAAGGAACAAGAAAATGAAAACTAATAAGCTTGGGAGTTTTGGCATGACCCAGGGAAAAATATCGATACAAATTTTGGTAATTATTGAGTTTCGTGTATCGAGTAAAATCAGTTGATTTTGTAAGATTTTTTTACAGTTTCATTCAGTTACTAGTGGTCGCCCATTGATCGAAATTCGACCATAATACATTTTAATATCTTGTGTATAAGAACACCATCTTTATTTCTCAAGACCAACTACTTTGTTTCCCAACTTTTTAGTGCGCCATCTGTGATCTTTTATCGTTATCATCAATATATTTGTTTGTGTGTGTCAAATGCATGGTAGTGTGGGTAATGTTTTATTTATTGATTTGATGTACTTTATAAGCATTAATGTTGAAAAATGTTAATGTTCTGCACTTCTATATATAAATGTTAATGTTCTGCATAAGTGTATCAAATTTCGTGCTCCTGCGTCCGCGCAATTTTCATAAAAAGGGGTCAATAGTTTTGGTATCACGTATTAATATATAGATAATGCAATTCACAAGTGAATTGAAGTTCCGTTCAGTAGCTTTAACATAAGTTGCGTATAATGAGGTTGTAAGTTCATAGTTAATATTTTTAAAGAAAAAAAAAATATTTTCTTATTTTTAGAGCATTTAAATAAAAGCTTGTTCTAAAAAAGGTTTTTATTTCAACTTATTTAGTTTAAAAAAAAATCCGCGATGGTATTTGTCTATCTTGTGAGAATAACTTACTAGATACAATTTATTTATAAAACTTGTACTTTCCACAGTATATTTTTTTATGGTTTAGCCAACCCGTTTCGCTATACAAGCATCATCAGGGCTATAACGTTATATAACGCTTAAAAAATGTTACAATGTGATAATTGTAAAGCTGTATAAAAGAATGCAGAATTAACCTTTAAAATTTTTTCACATATTAACTATCTTAAATCTTTCATATAAAATAAAAGCTCCTAAATAATGTCATTGTAAATCTTAGGAGAAATCGTACAATTTAAAAACTAGCAAAATGCAAGCGGGTAGTAGGAGGGCTAAGCGCCTTTTTTGCGTGGCTTATATTATGTTGCTAACCTTGCGGTTTTAACAACTTTATTGGACTTTAACTGACTGAGCGCCTGTTTTGATCGCTTGCTACATAGATAAATATACTTATTTTTTTTTGTTGCAATTGCGTAGACCTGCGGTCAGCAACCTTTCAGCAGACAAGGACCACAAGGCGGAAAAATAACATAAAGTGGGTCGCACTTGTGATATTAACCCTTGAAGCCAAATATACCTACGTATAAATAAATGGTCATATACCATAAACAAAATGAAAATGAGCAAAGAGAAGCGCGTTCTTAAGGCTGAATCCACACTATACGTCTTATATTTTCGGTCAACCGCGGAACGTTCATGTATTTATTTTTATACTTTTAACTTATTTACAAAACATTCTCGGGCCGCATACGGCCCGCGGGCCGCAGGTTGCCTACCGCTGGCGTAGACTTAGTTTCAACACAGGTTTTTTTTATTTTATGTGTAAGCTTTTAGATTTTTCCTGGAATGAAATTTGGAAATTTATCTATAGTTCTAATAATATATAGAGGAAAGATTTAGTTGTTTGTTTTTACTGAATAGGCATCGAAACTACTGGACTGATTTAAAAAAAAATATTTTACCATTATAATTAGACCGACATTATCTCTGATGAACTATTTACTAATTTTTACCGCGGGAAAATGTTTTATTTCTGCGGAAAAATGGATAACAAGACAACGGGTATTCTTATCTAGTTATCCTTACGTACTTATCTTTTTAATATAGGTGCTAAACGGATGATTCGAAAATATTAGTAAATCCGATAAATATTAGTGGGTGGACGATTCTAACGCCACTTCAGTTGTTTAAATCCTTCAAACCATTCAGACTGCACAGAGAAAATAGAAAAATGCAGTTTCCCTAAAGCTATCGTGTAAAAAAAGGTAGAATACATTTTAGAAATGAAAAGCTTTTAAACTGAGCTGATAATTTAAAAAAGTTGTGTAGCTACGTGACCGTGTAAAGTTTGTTATTCGAACAATGTAACTTTGTTACTTTTTTATTGCTTTATTTTAGCGAATATTTCAATGTTTGAGATACAAGAGGACATTTGGTAATTCGACGCGCAACTGACATTTGAGATCCGAAAGGCTACACCGAAAAGATTCGAAGCTATTATGGGCAAATATAACGGCATCGTATACTTTACATAGAATTTGTTTCTACCTTCGGTGTGTATCATGTTGGATATCGATAACTACTGCCATTCTCATATATTATCATAACAATGACTGATGGTAAATTTACCTAAGGGTAGTACATATGAAGTCCGTCTTATAATATTTTTTTAATATCATTTATTTTCACATCTCTTATTTCCTACGTTTATACATTTAACATAAAAAAATAATGTTAAAAATATAAACATAAAAAACAGGTTACCAAAAACGGTGGTCTTAAAACTAAACCGTCAGTGGTCAAGGCGACAGAGTGAGGAATCTCCGCACAATGCGTGCCGTCCCCAAAATAGCTGCCTTCTGAATTCGGCCCTTAACCCAGGGTTGCAATGCGAGTCTCTTAAGATGTTGGTCGAAACTCTTCGCTATTAGACCGTTTACTGATACGACTATCGGGACAATTATTGTTGAGTCAACATCCCACATGTCAGTAACCTCGTAAGCTAAGTCTATATATTTTGTCAACTTTTCCTTTAAAGCTTTCACGAGGTTAATGTCACACGGAACAGTGATATCAACAAGAAAAGTCCGGCGCTCCTACCGATCTACCAGCACGATATCAGGTTTATTGGCGACAATAGTCCTGTCCGTGATGATAGATCGGTCCCAGTAGAGCTTCGCATGGCTATTCTCAAGAACTGGCTCCGGT
>NJDC01006478.1:123357-134940 GCA_002245475.1 Calephelis virginiensis | reverse complement strand
TAAAGCCAGACAAAACCACAATGGACTCAAGCTGTCACCCTGAAAAATGCCCCGCTCAATCCTTATGGGTTCGGAAGTGCAAAGACTCCTTCCACCTCCTGGAAGACAAAAGGCTGTGGTCCACTGTCGCATACATGAAACCAGAAACGAGTTTAGAACTGTATCAACTTTGTACAGTTCCAACACTCGTTGCAACCACGTATGCGGTACCGAATCTTAAGCCTTTTTATAGTCAATCCAGGCGGTGGAGAGACCTTTACGTTCTTTGCGAACCTGTTGGTTAATAGCCATGTCAATGTGGAGTAACTCCTTAGTATCACGAGACCCAACCCTACATCCATTTTGAGCAGGATCTAAAATATTATTTGCATAAAAGTGTTTATTTAATTTTAAGGTCAAAAAGGATGTAAGTAATTTATACAGTGTGGGTAGGCACGTAATGGGTCTAAAGTTTTTAGGATCCGTAGTACTGCCTGATTTATGGAGCAAAAAGGTGATTCCTGTTGTCATAAAAGATGGGAGAGATCTAGATTTGATGGCGTCTTGGAATTGAACAGCTAAGCGTGCGTGTGAAGAACGCAACCATTTCAGCCAAAAATAATGCAGTCCATCTGGTCCCGGACTTTTCCAATTATGCATCCGATAGACTGCATCCATTATGTCATTAATTTCAATATTAACAGCTGTCATTGGTTGCAATAATTCACACGAGCGCTCAACAATGCTTATCCACTCACAACTAACATGAGCAACGGGTACGGACCAAATATTTTTCCAAAATGTACACATTTCGTTCATATTCGGTACCTGCCCATCACCTACGTCAATAGTGGATTCGTCCCAACTCCTATACAACTTTCTTTGGTCACTTTGAAATGACGATTCTGGTGATACCTGTTTACATGCTCTTTATAACGGCGAAGTTGGTTTGCCCACGCAGACACTTTTTGCTTCAGATAGTCAATGCGTTCTGTGACACAAGACATGTAATCGGATGTTCTTACACCTGTGCCAGCAAAGGCTTGTATCACATAACGCATCACTCTCGGGCGAATGTTTCCCGATCTGAAGCAAATAAGTTTACCAATGATGGCTCTAGCTGCGCTGATACGTCGTTCAGTCCTATCTTGCCATGCTGGCTTAGCATTAGTAGGCCGTATGTCTCAGTCAGTTTCAGGGAACCTGACGCGAGCTACACGGCTTGCCGCCATAGCCGCACAGTATAGGATCGAATGTGTATCAGCTAGATTTTGGCAAGACAATAGTTGTTACGTCTGTTCGTGGCTGAGGTGCTAATCTGATGTGTGAATCTACTAACTAAGGTAAGTCCTTACCTTTTGGACCGGAACATGGCTATGGCAAACTGTTATTATGGCGGCAATAATATCTAAGTTGTTGCGCAGCATTTTAATGTCTATTCATATTAGTTTGTTTATTCTACGGTTGACGCATTCTAGATGTGATGCCACGACAGTATCTGTTCTATTATATTTAGCAGTAGATACCTACTTTTTGTATATTGGGCCCATGAATTTTTTAGGGTTATCTCATTTATTGCATATCTTTTTGATTCTGGGATTCGTTTTACGTAGAGTGCTATTAATGATACTAAATCAGTGATAGATTGTACTACTATGGACACCAACTATAACAGAGGTATTTAATGTTTAGATGACGCTAGTTAACCATCAGTAAATGTAAGCTATTCACATTTCAACATTACAATTTACTTTTTCCGTTATTCTCTGAAGCATGCTTTTGCTGCATTGTTAACATACGAAAAATCTTAAACTTTTTTAACATTTCATAAAGCACAAGTTACATAAATTAGAATTCTGTGGTCCTTGAATACTTCCTTCCTCCTTGTTGTTAAGAGACTTCCTCGTTTTTGGTAATAAATACGTCAAGTTTGACTCTCTTTTTTTCTCTCTTCTATTAACATAAGGAGGTTAATTCCTCTAACGCCTATTTCTTAGTACTAGAAAAAAAATCTCATTTACTAAAGCAAACTTTTTCCTAGATTGGAATATGCATTCATTGTGACGTCAGGAAAAGGTAACGCGGTGGATCCCTACACAACCGAGTTGCTGCACAGAACTCTACAATCAGTGGTCTTGTTAGTGTAATCTATTTAACCTACATTCTCCTATTATGAATTGCCTGACAGAAAGACAGGTGATCTGCTCAACTCAATATGTGCCACTGCTGCATTCGGGTCTGAAGGGTTACAACCCGACAACGTCCCGATTTCTTAGAATATTTGCTGGATCTGTAGGAGATTACAGTAGGTGTTATGGTCATCTCTTGCCATAATTAGTAGCATGTGCTTGTCCAATCTTTTAACCTATACAGAAATACTGATCTTATGATAATAAAAAATATGCTTTTCCAGTTACGCTTGAAGCTATGATATGGTAATTGCGAGGGCTAACGTAGCATCTGCAATGCAATAGCGGTTGTCTCACAGACGAAGCTCTAATTATAATAATTGAACTACATATATTTAAAAATTAAAACAATATTAATTACAATATTCCTTATTTATTACAAATAACAATCAAAATAAGTATCTTCGAGCCCATATCCCCTAAGGAGAATCCCAAATTTGTAGTAAACTTATTTTACTTTAGCAAATCTGATTAGTCTTTTCCGATAGGTTGGATGCTTATGATTACCATGTTGTAAATATAGCTATATTAAATTATTTATTATCGCCTCTGTGTCTGCCCCTAATAACTTCGATTCTTTTCGGTGTCGCCTTTGGGATCTCAAACGTCAGTCGCGCGTCGAATAACTTAATGTCCTCTTGAAACTCAAATATTGTAATATTCGCTAAAATAAAGCAATATCAAAGTTACATTGTTCGACTGACAAACTTTAGACGGTTGTGTAACTACACAACTTTTTTAAACTATCAGCTCATTTTAAAAGCTTTTTATTTTTAAAATATATTTCCGCGATAGCTTTATAAGAGACTGCATTTTTGTATTTTCCCTGTGCAACCTGGATGGTTTGAAGGATTTAAACAACTGAGGTGCGGTTAGTATAATCTTGATATCCTCTATAAAGAGGTGTTGGCGATACAAAGTTCGGCGAGTTGGCTAGTATTGTATAAAAATACCAACAGCAGTGCGACCTATCGGATCCACTAATATTTTCTAATCATCCGTTTAGCAACTATATGAAAAAGATAAGTACGTAAGGATAACTAGATAAGAATACCCGTTGTCTTATTATCCATTTTCCCACAGAAATCATGCATTTTCCCCGCGGTAAAAACTAGCCTATGTTCTTCAGATGTCGGTCTAATAATAATGGTAAAATATTTTTTTTTAAACCGGTCCAGTAGTTTCGAAGCCTATTCAATACAAACAAACAACTAAATATTTCCTCTATATATAAAAGCGGCCCGGTACGTGCTTCGCTACGTATATGACCACATAAATGGCATACCACAATAAAACAAAAAAGAAGAAAACAACTGACAAAAGATTCAATACGACAGCACAATCCCCACCTAAAAGAAGTTTTAATTTGACAGTAAAATACCCAATAAACAAAGAATCCACTATTTATTGAATTAATTTGTTTCAAAAAATGTGATAAATGAAGAAGTGCTCTACCGATTTTATGCAAACTTCACATAAACCATCTACTAAATAGTCCGAACAAAGCCTAAGCATTTGGTTTGGATAGGTGAGCCCGTTCTTGAGTTATAAAATTACACCGAAAAGTGGCATTGATTTTTATTCATTTACTAGCTGACCCAGCAAATTTCGTATCGCTTGACAATAGTGCTTCGATAGAAGCGCAGTCTGCCGGATCCAATGTAAAACATTCCAAAATCAACGGCTACTTACAAATAAAAAAATAGTTAAAATAACATTTTTAGTGGACCAAATTGTGAATCTAAACCATTCTCGAATCCCCTTGAACACTCACAAAAAAAATCATCATAATCGCAACGCTCCTGTCGTCTAGTAGGAGTACAGCGACAAACACACGAACACAAAAATTATATATATAAAGATATAGATTAGTACTATAGATAAATTTCCAAATTTCGTTTGTAAATTTAAGCATCAGACCAATAGGAAAACAGTAATCAGATTTGTAGTGAACTCAAATTGCTTTAGCAAATAATCTTAGCCTTTTTTCCTAAGCTATTCCTTAACAGGTCATCAAATTGTTCAATTTGAAGATCTCTTAAAACATGCATATTTAAGATGCACGATTCCTTTGATCTCTTGTTGGATGTTACACTTAACCACATCAAACGTGAACTTCAATTTTAAGGTGAAAATACTTTCCTAATCGATTAGATTACAAGTGTGGCGTGAGCTAATCCACCTTGAGATGAATTTCAATTTGGTTCGTTGAATGTGACAAATATTAATAGAAATACCTATCGTCATTTTTTTACTTTCGGTTATATTTTTTATTACCATGTAAAATTTATGGAATGAAATGTTAATGTTTAGTCACTTGTAAAATATGATTTCTTACATATTCTGCAAATATTTTGATTTAATTTTGTTAATATTTTAAAACATGGCGGTTTTCAGCTATGCATAAGGACTTTGACCTGTGCACTTGTTTTTCTTCGTAATTGTTTTGTATACCAAAATAGAAAAGCGGTCTCTTTGTTTCATGTTGAATAACAATTTTGCATAGAATTGGATAAAATAAGTACCTAATAATAAATAAAATAAATAGTAAATTTTTTTTTTAAATTTAAAAATTTTTTAATTTCAATACTCATCGTGCCCCATGCCAAGGACAGTATCACACATACAAATGTACGCTAAGCACTCGATCAACGAAGCGGTCAAACAATACAATATGAATTAATACTTTGTGGATTTTGACCAACTTTTGAAGACATGGAATGACTATCAACCAATCAAATTTTGTCCTTATGATACATACAGTATAACAATGCCTGTAATTTGAAGTGACACCTTCCTGCCGGCAGACAGTCAGTTCCATCTTACATTACATTGGCGCACGTACTCGTAGTTCGTAGTTTAGTAATACTCTTTAGTAATAGTCTTTTTGTAATAATAAAAAATCTATAAATGTTATCTGTAAATAATAATAAATAAATAAATACTTAGTAAATTATCCGTAAATAAATAAGATAAGATAAAATACAAAACGCAATAGTGAGTTAAATTTAAAAGATTTTTCATAGACTTTTCATGGAAATTTTAAAGGGAAATATTTTTTGGTCACAGAATATTTTTGCGTAGCGCATGCAACGAAAGTTCTAAAAAAGTAATATTTTGGGTTTGGCGTCTGATTCTGAATTCTGTGTACAGCCCTTAATAAGTAAGTGTGAGAGTTTCAATTAAATTCAACCTTTTTAAGTGGATGAAAAACACATTCTAAGATTATGTTAAGAACATCAATACGTAGGATATAAACTGAGTTAGTACCGTATTCTGATATAATTCTCACCGAAGTTCTAATAACGTCAAAACGTTTCGAGAAAAGGTACTAAAGTACCCTTGCTCTTTGATTTGCTTATTTTAGTGGGGCACCAAATATGGTAAATGTTGTATCAATACGATCACGATACATTATGTGAGATCAGAAGGTGAACAAGCAGTAGGACTCACTCGTGGTTGGTAAGAAAATAGATATCGTCTTTGGATAACAAGAGCGATATATAGGTATGTTGAGTTGCCCTCTTAAGTCTGGGGTGTTCAGCTTCCTTCCTGAATATACCAGCTACACTGCCCTTGAATAACAGATCAAGATAGTGGCGAGTCTATCTGGGATTATGGACGATAAGATCAGCGAAGTCTAGACGATGTGTTTCGTTGGAGCTTTAAGTAATTAACGTAAAAAAATGTTAGTTAAATGAGATAGAACTTGAATTGACTTCAGCTTTCGAAAAAAAAAATCAAATTCAAATCGGCCTTTTCATTTAGAAGTTTGATACCACAAATTCACACTCTCACATTCTCATACAAAATATTTAACATTTATTTCCGTATTCATATAATCCTTATTTTCGCGTCGGGGTTGGAAAAGAGTGATGAATATGAAGGAAGCTAGACAGGTCTTTAGGTATTGCTTAGTCAACCCCTCAAGGGACTTAGGGTGAAGGTATGTATGTATGTATATTTTTCTACTTTTTAACACTCCTTAATTAACTTGATAATTATGTATCTATTTATCTATGTAATTAAATATTTTAACGTGTTTTTATCTGACTTTAGAAGGACGGATTGGATTGGAATACCATACGCTCATCAAAAGCCGAGGCCGAAGAAAACACAATAATTAAAAAAAAAACATTTTAACCACTATTTATTGCCCTTTCAGTGGTAATTAATTGCAGTTTAAAATGCTAGTAGTTTAAAAAAGGTGCTAGGGTGTTTTTATTACCGTGATAGACATTCTTGAACTTCTTAGAATATTTTAGAGATATTATAGTTTTAAAAGACTCCGCAGTGAATTTGACTGCCTCGTTAGTAGTGGCTACACGCCTAACTACACTGACCAACCGCGAGGCTCGGGTTCGATTCCCGACAGGGGCAGGCATATGTGTGATGAACATTTAGATGTCTGCATTTCTGGGTCTGAGTTTTTATTAAATTTATTTTGGTTTCTGTTTAAGTATTTCTATTTATTAGTATTGTTGACTAACACCCATAACACAAGCATATAATTTGCTTACTTTGGGGTTATATTCAATTTGTGTAACTAGTCCAGGGATATTTATTTATTAAAAAAAATTTTGGGAACACCGCGCTCATGTGTGATGTTAGAACTAAGTACTGACTGCCCTCAATATTAGTATATTGTGGTGTCACTTGTATTTTAGGTATTTACGTGGATTGTTGAGCAAAATGAATGACGTCGGCTGCATTTATGATGTAAGTGCAGGGTAGTCCGCCATGATCCAAGAAGGACGAAGGAGCTTACTGTCTGCTGGCAGTAGGGAGTCACTCCACATTTTCCGCATTAAGCTGGAAACAAACTATAGGATGCCGCTGATAGCCGCGACTTACAGGGTTTAGATAATGAAAGTATACTGAGCCTTGCAAACTGTCGGACGTAAATCGCGGTCATGAATTTGAGATGGATATTTATGTTTACGTCAGTCGTAAGCGTCCGCGGACGGCATTTGCACAGATACCAGTCGCGGTTGTAAAGCGCGTCTGTAAGCCGCGACTGATTCTATACATTACAATACAATAAAAATGACGCTAATTCACTCTTGACTTGTATGTATGACTCAGGAAAATCGTAAAATGGAATGAATTACCCGTCTGACAGATTTTTTATTTTTTTAAAAACAAAACGGTTCATGTATTTGTGTAACACATATCTAACAAAGAACATCTCACTCCTCTACAACTTAACTGGGAAAAAGGAACCAGTTATTTTATTATTAATGAACAATAAACTTTAAGGTTCTATATGAACTGCGTATTACATGGTTGACTAGATATAGACATAGTCATGGTGTTAATGAGAAACATAACGATGTTCGTCTATTACATGCTGCTTGGTGTAAATATACAATTTATCCCCAGACCCGATCGGATGAGTCCCAGGCGTAGCCCGGGCACCATCAAACTGTTCGGGGAGCGATCCTCTGGGAAAACTTAACAAAATACCTAGGGGTCACTCTAGACAAAAATATGTCGTTCGAACAGCATATTTTACGTGTCACAAACAAGGCTAAGTTCGTACTTAGCCGTCTCTACTATTTTATAAATAAAAATAGTAAAATGTCACTTCGTAACAAAGTGACACTTTACAAAACGTGTATTAGACCCATATTAGCATACGATTGCATAGCCTTCGCGCATACCTTCCCGTCCCACATCAAAAAGCTACAAGTAGTCCAGAATAAGTTCATGCGAACTGCCACGGGTGCCCCATGGTACGTTATCAACGAGGACCTACATCGCGATCTCGATTTACCCACGATAGCGCAGCATTTCAAAGAACTATCGGAACGTTACTTTGAAAAAACGGCTGCCCACCCGAATCCGGTATTAGCATCCGCGTGTGACTACACACCGGTCGCGAACGCGCCCCCAATCATAGAAGACCTCGCCACGTGTTAGCGGATCCTCCGGATCCAATAACCGCGGCTAACGCAATTCTCCAAACTCCAAACCGGAACACGACAAACTCACATCTCAATAACATCACACTAGACCGCCGCCGCCGGTCTCGGCGAAGAAGACCTCTCTTGCGCCCGGTGCCTAACGCCGAGCAACGAGCCACAAATACTCCTCCATCAAGTCCACCCAGTAACCAGAACGCAGCACCAAGTCGAGGTACGGTCTCCCGGGAGACAGCCCTTGGTGCTGGCGTTGTAGGTAACGGCCCAATCCATTTAAATAATGATGTCTCGGGCTGAGCACTCTGCTCGGCCCACAAAGCTCGGTGAAGTTGCGAAAAATCGCGAGATAGCAACAAATTAGTCATTCAAAAAAAAAACCAATTTCTTTTTTTATGATAATGGAAGGCGAACAAGCAGACGGATTTTCTGATGGTAGGAAACTCACGGCGCCCAGAAACACCAAAGATGGTAATGGTGCGTTGTCAACCTGAGGCCGGGATGTTAGGACTCGATCAAAAGTAAGTTTACCGGCCACTTATCCTCCTAACCGGAACACGTCAACGGCAAGCGCTGACATTATGGCCGAAGGAATAGCTAAGGCGGTGGTACAAACCGGGCGAATCGCTGCGAAACTCTACCACCGAGTAGGATGTCATTGTATTAGTGACGGTAAGCCTATGATCGCCATTTACCAACTGCCTGACAGAAAGGCAGATGGTCTATTCTGAAAAGAAGATAAAATCGTAGTACATAAATTGCAAATATTTGGTTTTTCAGTCTAAATACAATCCTTTTATTTGAGTTGTACAAGAATCAAAACGAGGTCGAACATGTATAGGCATTATGTGACGTCACGCCTCACAAAATTAAACGTCGCCGGTACATATAAAGCCTCGGGATTCAATAGAGAGTGCAGCGCTTTGTTTGATTTCTTGTATTATGATGTATTTGAACTTTTAAAACGAGAGCAGTTACAAAATTATATAGACATGTATATTAATACGTGATGGCAAAATTTTGGACCCTTTTTACGAAAATTGCGCGAATGCAGGAGCATAAAATTTGGCACACTTCTAGTTTAAGTGTAGGAGAAGCGCAGAACGCTAACATTTTTCAATAATAATGCTTTTCTTCTTTCTTTAGGGTTTGGCCTTCACGTAAGTATTTAGCCATTAGTCAAGTAGTAATTTGCATCAATTAATTTTAATTAGTCATCAGTCATAAGTCGTCAGTAAGTTATGTCAGGCTCTTGGGTAAAACAGTGGCCTTTTTACACAAGCTCATGTAATGAGTTTTGGCGGCAACGAGAAAATATACGATACGCTAATTTCTTCATGATTATTTCATTTGTACACTTTCACTGAACAAGATTGTACAAAATGCCACCAAAATTGACTAATTTCACTCAATATTAACACGAAATTCAATAATTATGAAAAAAACTTCGACCATCTTTTCTCTCGATGGCGCCAAAACTCATAATAATGCTTATAAATTACATTAAATCAATAAATAAAACCTTACCCACAATACATTTGACACACCCAAACAAATATATTGATGATACCGATAAAAGATCACAGATGGCGCACTAAAAATTCTTCTTACACTAAAAGTTCTTATCAATAACATATTAAAATTTATTATGGTCGAATTTCGGAATTTTTTTTTAAATTAAATAACACCTTTATAAAATTTAAAAATATTAGTTTATTTTATAAATTAATAAACTTTATAAAATAAACTAATGCATGTTTTTACATATTTTTCTAAATTCCGTAGATACTGTTAGAAAGGTAGACAGTGTTCCTGAATACCCACAATTGTACTGTGATTTCAGAAATAGAAATATATGTAAAAGTCTTTGACCTTTGGTATTATTTGATAATATTTTTTTTAATAAAGACGTTTCTTCTACATATTAAGCTTTACCAGAATATAATTCACGAGTTCATATCACTTATAGTTCATATCGTACAACCAAGCATCAATAACCAATTATATTACTCACATTTGTTTTTCATTCTTCTTGCGCCATTTTTTATAAGACAGCGAAAAACAGGCAATACTTCTGTAATAGATAACCAAAGAGTCAGGTCACTTAATTACCACTACAAACCAGTCTGATTTGAAGAATTTATTAACATTAAAACAAAGATTACGAATTTGTGAATACTGAGCTTTAACTGTAAATTATTTGTATGGAAACTTTGAACAGCGCCTCTATTAGTAACTAAGTAAAACACACATTTAGACCGAAAGTGTCATAGATTTTTACACGAAATTTGCCAAACGTAATTTATACAAACTCATGGTAAAGAACCAGAACCCTTACCATGAGTTTACGGCTTGTCAAGTTTACTATACTCGCTACCGTCTCTATAAATTATTTGTATGAAAACTGTGAGCAGCGCCTCTGTTGGTGACTAAGAGAAACATATTTTTAGACCAAAAATGTCAGAGATTTTGACACGTAACTTACCAAACGTAATCTATACCTTATATATATAACTTATGGTAAAGGCTCAGTTTTATACAAGGCGGAGCAGAACACCCCTGTAAAGTTTACACTGAGTTTACAACTCAAAAAAAGTTTGTAGGATTAATAAAATTACATTTTTACACTTTTTTCAACCACAACGTTTAATGAAATGAGTCTGCTTCTTTATAATTTTTTCAAAACAAGAAATGTAAGAAAATGGTATGAGCTTAAAATACATAAGCACAGCAAAAATAATATGACTAAGCAATAATAACAAAGTATTTTCTGCTGTTAATACATACTCAAACATTTTAAGCTCTTAGTATTTGCTCGATCTAATTTTACGCAAAAAAAATACGTATACGGGTAAGCGGGACAAAAAATTGCCTATGTTCTGGGCTTTAAGTATACGCGTACTTAAAGAAATCACGTCTCCGGCTAGTCGTGGGGATTTTGGTTGTACCTCTGCTTCATTTTTTGGGTACGGGCGCTAAGATACTTTCTTTTATTTAAGACAAATAAGGATTTATGTAACAAAAACTCCTGAATTTGTAGACAATAATTTAAATTACGGGTGATCTAGTACCGCATTATATATAATTCATGTACGACGTCCTATCGACGTAATACATTTAGATGTCAACAAAATGGGACGTAAATCGTACGTAATGACAACAGCTGTAATAGGACGTTAGGGAATCCACCAGGTTTTGAAGCAGAACATACAGAGTGATATTTCCTCGCGCCCGCGACGGGGACAACTCCTCGAATTTTTAGAATTTATGGTTATGTATATATGTAAAGTATTAATATTTTGTCTGTGGCAATAATATTAAAAGCATCCACTAGAAAAATAGGGCTACTTACATTTAAGCCACTATAACTGGCACAGTCAAGTCAGTAATGTGTGGTCGCAGAATACTTGGGGATCACTCAATATGCCTTCCTCGTGGATGCGATCATTTCGACTATATTGGGTTACGTGAACTTACATGTCACTAGCTTGTCA
>NJDC01006478.1:107284-117511 GCA_002245475.1 Calephelis virginiensis | reverse complement strand
AAACCCTTACGTACTTGATATTTTCATAAATATATTGACACGGTAAGGTCATTATTTGTATCTCTTAGCGACTACCTCGTCTTCTTATAAATAAAACTTATAGGTTTTTTGAAATATCTTAATATTGTTTTTAATTTTTTAGTTCTAATTTCTGAAAGAGAAAAGTCATACATGATAAAGCTATGGAAAATACTGTAATCAAAAAGACGCGCGGATTTTACGTCAAATATCTGATATCCTAAATGGCAAAGGCTGCAGAGTTAAGTTTTTGGTTAAATGGTTAGGGAACGTACCCATGCTACGTGACCTATTTTTTAAGATTTTTCGACCCCTCCCTCCCGTCGGTAACCACTCGTACTACATGCAAAGACCCCTCTCTCTCCCTTTAAGTTTTCACGTAATAATTATTGTATAGCATAGACTCTCGTGGACTTGCTCGAAAACTTCACTAAACTACAAACTGCCTGAGTCTGTTTTCAATCAGCTGGCGTATCAATATACTCACGTGAGCGCCACTAGCGGTAAGTTTGAGAAGCACGCAAAATTGCGCGCCATATTTGAATACAGTCTGAAATTTCTATTTGCGAAATCGACTACGTAACAAAAATCTGTCACAAACCCCCCCCCTCCCTCTCGTGACTGATCGTAGTATTTTTAAGACCTCCCTCCCCCCTCCCCCCTAAACGGGTTACATAGTATGGGTACGTTCCCTTAATATGAGAAATCCATAAAAATTTGGAATCTACAGTTGAACTTAAAAATATGGTATTTTTCTTTCAAAGTCAGGTTTTCAATATTCGAAATAAATGCCGTGTTTTACCTTAAATATTTTTAATGGTATTGGAAGGCAAACAAGCAGATGGATTTCCTGATGGTAAGATATGCACATCGTCTAAAGATACCAAAGGTGGTAATGGTCTGTTGCCAACCTGAGGCCGAGATGTCAGGCTTCGAGCAAACGTAAGCTAACCGGCTACCTTGTCATAGTTATCTTAGTTAACCTGTTAGTTTAAATAACTAGTAATTCGTCGCGAAATGGGACCACGCAAGACGGAATAGTTATTTTTATGTATTCAACATTCTATCATTCATAATTTATATCAATATATTAACAAAGTTATAACTAAAACAAGCATGTTACTGGCTTAAGAGTAGTGAAATATACAACGTTAATTGTTAATTACCGGCTCATAAACTGTGGAACAAAAAATCATTGTGCAATATTTAATTTTGCACTCTACACTTAGGTGGCTCAGGCATCGTAAATCCCACTCAATTTCGTCCATGTTTGAACTTGGAAATTGGACTAAGCATAATAAAATGAAATTGGACTAAATAAACAACTCAAGTTATCTAACCAACATAAAAACATCCAACAAACAACCCCATCTAAACAATTATTAAAAGTCTCTAGAAAGTTAATAAAAGCTACTACAGATGGTTTTCCGTTTTTATATCACTTTTATAAATCTATTTGAATTTCTGAAGAAACATATATAGTACATACTACTGACTATTTCAACCACCCCCACTATCCTTTGGTCAATGGGATTATGTATTATTTGAATTTTGATTAGTAAGAAGTTGAAATTGTGTAAGTAGTTTAACTGATACAATATAAAATACTAACTCTTTACTTAACAACTTGAAAGTTAAATTATCCCTATGCATGTCGACCATTGTATCGCAGCTTCTACTACATAAATGGTTTCACTTCTTAAACAAAAATAGCAATTAAAATAAGAGTTTCAATAACTCTTTTTTCATGTTATTCTAGCGAAAGTTGTATTCAAGTATTTCAACCAATTTTACCGTAAGTATCTGAAATTCAAAAGGAAAATGTTTAATCTCCAAATACTGTGTAATAGACATGTTCTTGCAAATGTTTTCGTTCCTTTTGATATCATCCGCTGGCAACGAAATTGAAACCGCACTTGAACAGAAAATACAAAAAAGAAAACGCTGTCAGTCTGTACATACTGTGATCCCATTTAGTTATATGACAGTCTAAGATCCGAAGTAAGGTTGACCTACACCGAACTGATAATAGGATGAAACCGGTTTTATAGAAAATTTAGTATATCAGAAAATATATTAAAAAAGTGTTCCCTAAAAAAATCCTGGATATTTTTATTTTATTTTTTGAAATGTTTGTTATTCATTTATTCGTGCAATATTACGGTTTTATTCCGACTTAAAGTAGGTATAAAATGAAGTTGCAGAAGTTGGGTTACCTGTTATATATCTAAACAGATAATTGTCGATGCTAGTTACTTTAACGGAATGGGATAATAGAAAAAAAATATATCGCCATATATGCAGTTTTATTACAATTTTTACAAGTTTTATTATAATTTGTGTTGATATATAGAGTTGCCTGAAAAAAATTGGAAACATGAAAAACATTTTTTTTAAATAATTAAAAAATGTTCGGTCCAGGATTTGTTTAGGCAACCCACTTGTGATATGATCGCCAATATACTTACTTGACTATGAAAAATGTTTTATTCTATTATCAGCTCGGTGTAAGCCGATGTAGGTTCGGATCTTCTACTATTATGTTTACTACTACTACTTCTCGCGACTTCTTTTGTGTGGCAGTTGAGATGGGGTTTTTCCAACGCTGGATCTCCTAGTGGAATTTGCAGATGAAAAGTAGCCATTGTTTTATAACCATATTCTGTATCTATGGTACCCAATTTGTTAAACGATACCAGTTCAGATGTGAACTGGACGGTTGCAGGTACCCAAAAAAAAACCCAGGTTAACAATCACGACTAAATATGGAGAGGAAACTAGGTAGTTCTGTCAGGTTTGAGACACTTGACACTCAGTACTCTGTCTACTCCGCAAGTAACTTGACGGGAAGATGTGTGTATGATTTATGTAGTTTATCCAGAATTTTTTTTTACGTATCTTCACGCCCATATCGCCGTAGAGGTAGGCAGAGGTACAACCAAGGCACCCACGACTAGTCGAAGACACTAAGTCCCACAATGTGATAGGTGGCAAGCCTATCGCCAACTGGGCACATTTCCAATCCCGACCAATATTTTTTTATTAGAAAATTGGAAATATCCAATTTTCTTTATGTTAGCCGACCCGGGATTCGAACCCAGGACCTCATGCAGTCAAGTCCAACACCCGGACCGCCAGACCACAGAGGCGATATAGATTTTTTTTTCGTATTCTTAAAATGCTAATTTCAAATCAGATCTAGGTACACATAATCTGTACACATAATCTCCTTGATTATCAGATTATCGAGTACATTAAATTGTAATTTCACATCAGAGATGCGAGCAACACTAACTTTGCAAAAACAAATTATGTATTAAAAAATCTTGGATGTTTTTTCATACTGTGACAGCTTAAGTGTTTAACTGACATAAAAATTAAAATATATGCATAAACACACACAGAACATGGGATAGCGATGCGCCGACAGCATCTGTGGTGTCTATGGACCACGATTACCTCTTACCATCAGGGGAGTTGCATGCATCTTTACTATGTTTTTCCAGATACAAATTAACCTTATTAAATGTTTTAAAACAATGTGAATAATCATATTGACAACTTTTCAAAGCAATAGAAACCTTTTCTTAAGCAATTTCGGAGTACTTATTTGTTTTATAAAATTACAAGCATACGGATCTCCTGACTACACAATTCACAAAAAGCTGACCAGCGAAATTACTCACATTAACTAAACCATGAAAACTTGCCTGTCGAATCATATTTTCGTACGCGCCAACTGCCGCGATCAAGCAAGTTGAGACTAGGTGCCTAAACACAAACAAAACTGTGTGTTTCGTGTAAAAACCTACTCCTTTAGATTAAATATTTCTCGGAATAAACTAATCCGGATTTCCCTAAGACCGTATTTAAATGGATTCCTTAATGTACCTGGCCAAAAGTCGAATAACATTTATCATGCTCTTACCTTTTGAGTAGGGTAGCGTTTATTCTGTTATCTTTGCAAATGTGAATGTTTTGTATATTGGATGTGAAAGGTAAATGGAAATATCTTACAAGTACATAAGCCGTTTGGTGGAAACGGGTTTCACTTAACGTGGAAGAAATTTTTCTATAAAGGAAGTCACACATTACGCAGACATTTATGATAAAACATTTACGTCTGGTGGCATATATTTCAATATGACTGACTGACTGACCCGGGGAGATCTAGGTTGGTATTCCACGTTCATCGTGTCGTCCGAGTCTTGCTATCCGATGGTGGTGTCATGAGTCTCCGGAACCGGTGTGTTTGTATGAAAATTCTAATAAATGCGTTGGAAGCCAGAAATGTCTGCAAGGGTTGTAAGATTTGGCACTCGATATTTTCTGCCTTCCACGCAGGCTTGGCGTGAAGATATGTATATTGTATCTAACTTTTTCGGAAGGTACCTATATAGTTTACAAGGGACTTAATAGCGAACAAGCACTCGGCTTTCCTAGTGGTAAGAGATAATCGTGGCTTAAAATAGTCAAACTAATATTTAATCGCATCGCGGCTATCTCTCACAGACTGTGGCCAGCGAGGACAATCTTGATTCTCAATCGCAAGTATATTAGAAATCGGAATCGAATTTGCGACATTTTGTACTTTTTAACACAATACCGTTAAATTATTAACACGTAGACCATAATAAACAATATTTCATTATGTCGGATTCTTTGAATTTTTTGGATCCCACAAATTCGATTCGAATTTCTAATTTGTATGAAATCGAGACTCAAGCTAACATAAATATTTCGCCTTAGCGGGCTAAGTAGAGTTGAGTCTGCTCCTTGTGTCACGATTTCATGTTTCGCCAACCTCCCTAACGAGGAACACACAGCAGCCACCGACAACCCACAAATACGTTCACGATAACTCCATGGAAGAAATATCACATCTTGTTTCGACAATAAATCAGCCAGTGCGTACATTTTCATTCCCAATACAGTCACGTTTGCAGCAGTTGTTGACAGATGCCCCGATACGCCGGGAGATGGGTTTCTGATAACTACGTACGCCTACTGAATTTGTTTGTTCATTAAAATAAAATGATTTTGATTCTTGGTGGTCATAATTCAATACTTTCAGAATTTAACTTCAAATCCAAATGTTATCCAATTTATGTTTTGACTCCGTATACTGCTATGAATCTCTAATAAAGTCGTCAAGTGCGAGTCGAACTCGCTCTTGAAGGGTTCCTTAGTAGCAAACATAGGTTAAGTATATATTAGGTAAGTTAATACTAGCAAACTAAAATTCTCATGATTCAAAATGCCAAAATTTGTTTTTAACCCCTGGCGAAAACAAGGTGTTTTATAAGTTTCACGTATCTATAGCGTGTATATGTGTATGTGTGTGTCTGTCTGTGGCATCCTAATTTTTTCCTTTGAAAATTTTGAAAATTTGAGATGGGTCTTAGCTATATTACATAAAGATTTTATCTATTTTAATTTTAGGACTATTGACAGAATACACTTAGGTACCTAATAATTTCCAATTACGTAGTTCTGACAATTTGTGATTAAAGTGACTACGAAAACCACAAATAGATTGAGATATTAAAAATTGCGATTTTTTGGCTTCTGTTTTACGTCATTTGGTTAGGGAACCCTAAAATTGAACTGGCAAGTTAAAGACATCTTATAAAAATAATACCCGTTGAAAATCGATCGCTCAAAACGGACACGAGTTTTAAGGACATATACCACTTTCTATACTAAGTTTGCCCTGAAACCAACAAACACTGTGTACATTGACCGTCTCGTTGGTCGGTTGGTAAATTTATATCTACGTCTAACTCTGCCAACCAAACGCAAGGTTCGCGTTTGATACCCGATGGGGAGGAGTGAATTGATGGGTGTTCATCAATGGATGTATTTCATGGCTTAGGTATTTTTTAATTCTATTACGATATCAATTTTAGCTTTTTCGTTACGCGTATAGTAGATTTTCTTTGAGATAAGATTAACTGGTGTAATTCGTCCAGAAATAATATCCTAGCGAATTCGCGGCCATCCTTAAAATTAAAAAACATATTATTTTTTTTTCGATTTTATTCGATTTCGATTTTATCGAAATTTTTTCCGCGTTCGCGTTGGTACGGCGCTTAATCCTCTGTGTAGAATAGGCCACTTCGTCCACGTTCGTAACTAAATTTTGTAACTGGTAACGTATAAAGATTTTTTTTCGCTCTTTCGTAACCAGTTGTTAAAAATATACATTTTTTTCCATTTTCATAACCAGAACTTCTTGTCACTTAACTGTAAAGTTTCATCTGCTTTTCTATCAAGAGCTTCTACAAAGAGGGCTTAAATATATTCGATTATTACCATCAGAGTGCTGTGAAGTCACTTGTCCTGGTCGAGATCTACTGCCTTTTCTAATCCTGCCACCATAATGACATTTTATTTCTTAACATTATTATACACCTTATGCTCGAAATTCCATCTTCAACTGTAGAAACATACACTCGCAGATTGCCTATAGCTAAAGATTAAACTAAAAAATGTGATTTAGCATAAAACTTTACGTTAATGAAAAAAGTAAAATCGGAGCTAAATTTCGACGCGACCGCCATTTATTACTTGAAGTTTCTGCTTTTTTAACATTTTATAAAGGTATTTTCAAGAGCTTTTAAGTTTTATTAACAAAGCTCACTGGAAAAGCTACGGTTTATTAGAGGTATATTCATAATATATGTTACAAAAACAAATATGGACTTCTATAACTTTTTAGTAATGCAAATCTAGGCAATGATGAATTTTAGATGATAAATAAAGGGTGGTAAACAACAAGCATTGACAACTAACACTTCTGACAGATGAATGTGATTGATAGAGTCACTTTAGGCGCTTTCATATCATGATTATCCCTTATAAATCTTATATATAAAATTCTCGTGTCATTATGTTTGTTCCCGTACTCCTCCGAAACGGCTTGACTGATTGTCATGAAATTTTGTGAGCATATTCAGTAGGTTTGAGAATCAGCCAACATCTATTTTTCATACCCCTAAAGCTTAAGGGATAAGGCTGACTCACCCCAATTTTTTTTATAAAATCACATTAAAAAAAATAGTACAACCACGTCTGCCGGGTCAGCCTGTAACAATATGTAAAGTTGCATACTTATGTATATTTGATATAACCATTACACAAATATGTATGAATTTATGTAACAATCACTCTTAAGTTTCGTTTAAGTGTAATTTGTGTTTAGTAATAAAACATACTTTAATTTCATTTATTTAGGAGTTTAAAGTGACACAAGACAGCAAAGTCGGGATACGACGATACTTTTTTATGATTTAAAATAACGAACAACTGTCCCTTCTAGACACTATAGATATTATAAGTGCGTCTATCTACTATGTTCACGCTATTTCACGTCTAACGCCTAACGTCAAAATCTGAACTGGACCGGAATACGATATTGCCAAACACTGTTTTTTTGTTTTATAGGAGCAGAAACATGAAGGTAAACCTTTCCCGTGCAAATTGCTGAACAGAACTGTACCACTAGTTCTCTTGTTGGTAAGGACTGACTTTGCTTAGGCTCGCCTCTTTTGAGTTGCCCAACAATAAAATAAATAATTCTGTACCTATAGAAGAAAAGAACCGAAATGAGGAAACATCTTTATCAACGGCATCGATAAGAAAGAATTCAAGCATTTGATCACACGTTGTGAATTATCGGTAACTCAAATGTTTAAAACGTTCATCAGTGAAAGACGAAACGGCACAAATTCCAAGGTATTTTTTTAAGCGGTCATTTGGCCTCGTCTTGGCAACATTAAACATATACCGTGACCAGACCACGAATGAATTCCGAGCTCAGGAAACAGTAATTCAATTTGTCACATTCAAAGGAATTCTAACGAACTTTCCCACCGCTCACCACTTCGACCAGACCATGAATAAAGCCCGAGTGAAACTTACGCTACATGCTGTTAACTTTGGTAGTTCTCATGTTGTCAAGTCTAGCTGTCGCTATGACTAGGATATAAAATTAATTAATAAGTAAGCAAGCATCTTCACGCCCATATCCTCGAAAAGGTAGGCAGAGACACAAACAGGGCACCCACGACGAGCCGAAGACATTAAGTCCCACAATGTGACAGGTGGCAAGCCTATCGCCAACCGGGCACATATCCAATGCCGGGCAATCTTTTTTTTATTAGAAAATTGAAAATATCACATTTTCTTTTTGTTGCCCGACCCGGGATTCAAACTCGGGACCTCATGAAGTCAAGTCCAACACTTGGACCGCTAGACCACAGAGGCGAAAATTAAACAACGTGAGCAAAAGCCGCTGAACAACAGTTAGTTTGTTTGTCAATCCAAATGGCGAAGGTATTAGTTCCAAGCCTCAGCAAATAAACGGAAAGCCGACATCCGTTTATCCAATTAGCGAGCGATCCTCCGTCGCGTCACCAACTGGAAAATCTAACTTAGTTTCAGAAAGTTATTTTCATTTAAACTTGAATGGCGCTATTTTTCGGAGTTTAAAAATATTAAATATCATTGTTTAAAAGCCTTTTTTGCTGGCACTTATTAAAATGCAATTTTTCTTTTCTTTCTTTCTTTAGTGATTATACTCGTACGTTAGTATTTTGCCAGTAGTCAAGTTGACATTTGCATTAAATTGTATATAGATTTTAATCAATTATAATTAGTCATTAGTCATAAGTCGTCAGTAAGTCATGTCAGGCTTTTGGTTAAAGCGGTGGCCTCATTACTCAAGCTCATGTAATGAGATTTGGCGGCAACGAGGAAATACATGACACGCTAATTTCTTTATGATTATTTCATTTGTGCACTTTCACTGAACAAAATTGTACAAAATGCCACCAAAATTTACTAATTACACTCAATATCAACACGAAATTCAATAACTATGAAAAACTTCGACCATATTTTTTCACGATGGCGCCAAACTCAAAATTCAATTTTTATGATTAACATTTGTCATTGGTAACCTATTTTATAACTTAGGTAAGTAACTAACCTCACAGTTTTTTGTGGGTACTAATATTCATTTTTTCAACATTGTTTCGTAACAATAAATAATAGGGCAACGTAAGAAGTTTTTTTTATAAACACTATACACATCGGTAAAAAATATTTCAAGTTTTAGAAAACTTATCTTTTCCTCGACGAAATTCGTAGAGAGTAAATGCTAAAATAATGTGAACGTACAAGTGACTAATCAATCATAAAACATACATCAGTAAATATAACACGTTAAATCGGTACACATACAAGTATGAAAAATGCGCTGTATTTCATGTTTTCATGTAATCGAAAGTTGAAAAAACAGATACATTATTTGATCGCTAATGGCCAATATTAACCTATAGGCTATATAAGACAAGAGATAGGATTATTTTAGTTCAGCTACCAGGCAACTACTGTTAGTTTTTCAATGATTAACAAGAGTATCTTAGTAACAGAACCCTAGGAGCCCTATCTATCTGCAGATAGTTAATATCGGCCGTGAAACTACTACTGAAACGACGTTTCTGGACAGATTCTAAAACTTACACGTTAATTTTGGTGCTTTCCCTTTTACAGCACTGTGATGAACGTTGATGTTGTTCTATTCTATTAACTAATGTAGGCTTTATTTTTATATAAAAAAAAAGTATCTTCACGCCCATATCCCAGAAGAGGTAGGCAGAGGTACAACCAAGGCACCCACGACTAGCCGAAGACCTAAGTCCCACAATGTGATAGGTGGCAAGCCTATCGCCAACCGGGCACATTTCCAATCCCGACCAACATTTTTTTTTATTAGAAAATTGGAAAAATCCCATTTTGTTTTTGTTGGCCAACCCGGGATTTGAACCCAGGACCTCATGCAGTCAAGTCCAACACCCGGACCGCTAGACCACAGAGGCGATATTTTTATGTGTATGTATTGTTTGTACTAAGCTCTGATAAATATATCAATAATAAAATAGGATTTTCTAAAGCAAGGTGTCGTTCGATGGAAACATGTGTGAGGTTCAAAGTAGACGACTGCTATGAATCAAAGTCATTAAATTTTAATAAGTAAGTAAGTAAGTGCTGCTGCAGACGTGACTGTATTGGGAATGAAAATGTACGCACTGACTGATTTATTGTCGAAACAAAATGTGATATATCTAATAAGAAGTTGTCGAGAAAGTATTTGTTGGTGTGTATTGTGAGTTTCATGCATGGACGTATTTTACATGTCCATGA
>NJDC01006478.1:86905-97960 GCA_002245475.1 Calephelis virginiensis | reverse complement strand
CGGCCTCAGGTTGGCACCGCACCATTACCACCTTTGGTGTCTCTAGGCGGCGTGAATTTCTTAACATCAGGAAATCCGTCTGCTTGTTTGCCTTCCAATATCATAAAAAACGACAGAATATGCGGCCGGGACTTAAAATCCTATACATAAAATGCAACACATCATTATTATGTTTGGTATCTACATGTCATCGCCTCTGTGGTCTAGCGGTCCAGGTGTTGGACTTGACTGCATGAGGTCCCGGGTTCGAATCCCGGGTCGGCCAACAAAAAAAATTGGATATTTCCAATTTTCTAATAAAAAAAATGTTGGTCGGGATTGGAAATGTGCCCGGTTGGCGATAGGCTTGCCACCTATCACATTGTGGGACTTAGTGTCTTCGGCTAGTCGAGGGTGCCTTAGTTGTACCTCTGCCTACCTCTTCGGGGATATGGGTGTGAAGATACTATTATTTACATGATGTTTTTGTTTGTTTGTGGTAGCGAACGAATCGGNNNGTTTTCTGATGGCAGCCGATAACTGCCGCCATACCATATTATGTTATTAACATTACTATCGTATGACCAATTATTTCAAATTAGGTTTTTTTTTACAGACTAAAGTACTTGTAGTGATAATTGTTTGTTTGTAATAAATAATAAATAAAATTAAATTAATAATAAATATCCCTGGACAAGTTACACAAATTAAATCTAACCCCAAAGTAAGTAAATTATATGCTTGTGTTATGGGTGTAAGTCAACGATTCTAGTACATAGAAATACTTAAACAGATACCAGAATAAATTTTATAAACACCCAGACCCTGAAATGCAGACATTTAAATGTTCATCACCCAAATACCTGTCCCCATCGGGAATCGAACCCGAGCCTCACGCTAGATCTTTGTAGTTAGGAGTGTGCGCTAGCCACTCGACTAACGAGGCGGTCCATTCTGGCCAAAATAATTTGTTTTGGTTTTTTACGCTTCTGTGGTATAGTGGTCCATTAACAACGTCGACTGCGTGAGGTCCCAGATTCAGTAAATTAAAAAAGTGTTTTTCCAATATGTCAAAAAAAAAACGTCACACTGGCTTGGAAAGACACCTGGTTGGCGATAGGTTTGCCACCTAGCACACTGTGGGACTAAATACCTTTGGCTAATCCTGGGTGCTGCGCTTGTACCTCTGGTCTCTTCGAAAATACGGGACTAAATGTGATCAATTAAACTACTGTTAATTTAAAAGAGTAATTCAAAGTTCTGAATGAGGAACTTTTGTTTTAACGTCTTAATTGGTTTGCAGGAAACTTGATTTTCACAAAAGTTGGTGAAGTAGTTTTTAGTTATAGGTATCCAAGGAAGGATAGAGTTCAATCAAACTTCTGTTTAAGTAGCAACTGAAGAATCTTGTATAACTGAGTTTTTCGGCGTCATCATGTGACTACTCCATCGCCTGCTGCTTATAGTTTAGGTGACTGATCTTGGCTTCCTTAATAACATTTTCCAAGCTGAAGGGTCGGGAAGCCAGTACAATTTTACATGTGACCTATAATCTCAGCCATAAGATAGCTATGTACAAATCGGACTCGTACTTGCATAGTTCCGTAGTAACTGGGTATGTTTTTTATCTATAGATGACAAGGTTTATTTGCATTTTTGAAATTATGTTAAATATTAAACATATCTCAAAAATTGCGAACAACATCCCATTCAAACTAATTTCTATTGACAGCTTTATAACGATTAACAGCATATTTTTTACGTAGGTTGATCTGGAAGGTGCTGTAAGTTTTATAGAAGGTTATAATATATTATTTCCCTGCTCATTAAAGGGGTTCCCGTAGTTGAGGGCTAACAGTCAAAATACAAATTGAGGTATGATATGTTAATGCGCGAGTTATTTTTATATTAATTTTATACTATAACGGGCGGAACGAAGTTTGCCGGAACAGCTACTACTAGCTATTACTAGCTGTTGCGGCAAACTTCGTTCTGCCCGTTCTGTTTGTATGGGAAAAATTAAAATGTTTTTCGAACTTCGTTCCGCCCGTTCAGTTTGTATGGGAAAAATTGGAATGTCGTTTTTCCTAGTTTCCTCGCTGTTGTAAGGGATAAAATGTACCCCATGTCGTTCACCCGGTTATAAGCTACCTCTCCATCAACTTTCAGCCTAATCAGTTAAACTATTACGACTTTCGATTCAAATATCATATTTTTTTAAGGTGTATTCTGCTATTCGGCGTAAAGACAAATCCAACGAATTAAAAACCATAAAAATTGGTCCAGCAGATCTCGAGTTATAAGTGTTGTAATAAACACGACTTTCTTTTATTTTTATATATTAATTTTTTGATTTGTTTCCCGACCTCTAAGTTTATTGGTGGTCTGGTCGCGGGCGGTGGTGTGCGGTGAGGTCTTTAGATAGGGTTATCACATGTTGTGGTATTTGGGAGACTTCTCGCCACAGCAGTTAGACAGCTGCTTACGCGGAATCAGCAAAATAGACCCTTTTACCTACAACTGTGACAATTTCCACAAAGTAACGCTTGAATCAATAAAACATGGATGTGGTTTAATTTGTCGGTATGATCGAGATGGTTACTTATAGATTTTGGAGAGGGCCACTGATTTTTGTTTAAGATTAACGTGATAGGATGACAAGCACAATTTGTTATTACTTCAATATATGATTTTTAAACACACCTATAAAAATGCCTTTAGCTTAAAAGCGTGTATGAACAACATAAAAAAAACATCTGGTCTACCGGGCATACATGAGTAGGTAAAATGTGTCGCGAAAAATGATCAAATTAAAATGACAAAGTTGTATCGTTCCTGCACTCATATAATTGATAGAACCAATTAAAACCTCGCACGCTTCAGAAGTATCACAGCACATTGTCTCATAATTAATAAAAATACTCGCTGCATGTAGCAGATATTGCCCGTTGCCGTGTATTTAGTATGAAAATATTACTTTTAAACAATTGGTGTTGCTTTCGCATAAATTGACCTTACTACAAATAGCAAATTTAGCAAATTATTAAGCTTGAATTATGAGTATTTTCCGAAGATACTAATACAAAAACATACAACCATACTAATACAAATGAGTTCAAAGCGCAATTTTTGACAAATTGAATGTTTCCATCAGGAGAAATGTGTGTTTGTTCGCGATCTCATCACATAAAAAAAGTTACCTATAAAAGTTATAGTGTATTTTTTAAGTTGTTCCTTTTTAAATATTATTAGTTACCTAAATGATGGAAGTTTAGTGCTGGCATGACGTCATCTTCCATGACGTTATTTGGGTTTCAATCATAGGATAAAATATCTTCAGCCAAGGAATTAATACTTAACACTTTATTACATTTACAAGTTTTATTCTAATGTGCATAGGTATCATAGAAGTGAGTATGTATACTATATATTGAGATGTAAGAAAATTAACGGAAAATCTCAAAGCTTTTATTACATTGACGTTCTATAGTATGTACTTGCGTATTTCTAGACAGTGAATGAGTTTAATAGGATAATTTTTGTTTAAGAAAATAAAATTAATTACACAGAAAAACAAAATCGGCCTTTTTTTGTTGCATGAAGTTTCTCTTCTGTTGTTTACTAATTTGGGTGTGCTAAATTCGAATCTAACCACAGATTTTTTGTAGCAGCTCTAGTTAGTGAGATACAATTTACATAAGATTCGATAATTCCTATCAACAGCTGTGTAATTAATATTTTGTACTGAAGTTTCTGCCCATACAAAGAGACTGCCCATCCAGGGAAGCTTTGATTCCAGGAAAGCAGAATGTAATTAATGCTCCACTAGTATTCAGAGACCGAATTACTTTGCCTCCTTTACATATGAAACTAGGATTAATCAAACAATATGTATCGAAAAATGTGCATGAGAAGAATTTGTTTGGATAGTGAGATTTTTTTTGGGAAATAGAAAGTGTGATGGCTACATTCAGCACGTTGAGCAGTTGCTAGAACCCTTACAGGAGCTTGAATGCAACATGAGTATTAGGCTTCACTACCTCCACAGTCATCTAGACCGTTTCCCTGAAAACCATGGTGACCTGAGCAAAGAACAAGGCGAACACTTCCACCAGGACATTCGCACCATGGAGGAGAGATATCAAGGATACTGGAACGTAAACATGATCGCTGATTATTGTTGAAGCATACTAAATAGTACTTCTAACACACCTCACGCAATAAAATCATTTAAAAGAATATTTTACTCAGATTAATTATATTTAATATATTTTTCCCTAAACTATGTGTATTTTTTCTGTAAAATCCTGTCATCCCATAGCTAAACAACTAGAGCTGCTACATAAAAACGACAGTTATTTTTGAAATTGGCGTAAAACGACTATTTAGATTCATGTAACAAAAAATCATACAACAATCATGTTGTTTTCCTGTGTTATATCTAATGAAAACAAAAAATTTGCTCCGCCCGCACGAGTATCAATAACGTCTACCCTCATGCGTCTGCTAGCTCGGGAATGCGCAGTCGGGAGCCTGCCCCGCACCTGCTACCGATCAAGCTATACCCCGAACGATTTTATAATTTACTGAGGCATATTGATTTATTATTAGAAAATAATATTTCAGGTTTTATGCATAAGATATTTTTTAATACATTTACATTTGAGTTGTTTGAATGAAAAGTAAATTGCGGTTTATCGTAATTAACGACGTATCCAAAAAAAACTGATTACGTAAAAATAGTCTGCATTCGTAACAATGACATCGGATTAAAATGAAGTCCGCTGGTTCCATCATATGGAATGAATGACAAATGAAATATTTTTATAGATATATGTTGATAGATAGAATTGGACAAGAATTATTAATGAACAATCTATATATTAATACGCGATGCCAAAACTTTGAACCCCTTTTTACAAAAATTGCGCGGACGCAGGAGCAAAAAATTCGGCACACTTATAGTTTATGTGTAGGAGAAGTGCAAAACGCTAATAGTTTTCAACAATAATGCTTATAAAGTACATTAAATCAATAAACATAACATTACTAACATTACCATGCCTTTGACACACACAAACAAATGTATTAATGATAACGATAAAAGATTACAGATGGCGCACTAAAAAGTTTGGAAACAAAGTAGTTGATCTTGAGAAATGAAGATGGCCTTTTCAAATTTCAACCAGTTGGCGACCACTCGTAATAATTATTGCCCATAATCGTCTAAAAAGTACCAATAGCCCATCCACGTCACATTTTCTGTTTGATAGTATAAAATAACACAAATCTTTTTTTAACATAAAAATGATAAAGTTGTTGAATCTTAAGGTAGCAATAAAACTGTAGATTATGCAATCCAATTGATTTAATTTTAGTGGATACAAGGCTATTATTACACAAGTTATTCACATGAACAAAAGGGAAAAATAATCTATCTATACATTTAAAAAATAATCCCCAGTTTGCGCTGTCATCGCATCACGCCTGAAGGGAAGGACCAACTTTGCTTATTATTTTTTTATTGTTGTTGGTTATTATTAACAATACAAGGTTCTTATGTTAAGTAAAACTGGGTAAATAGCAAGGAAAAGCGTAAAAACCATGCTTTAATCTTAAATAACTGTTAGTGGCTGTTAATATCTAGCGACACGAATTTCGTCGGGTCGGCTAGTCAAGTTATATAACATAACGTAATATATGAAAATGAATTACTAAATAAGCTCATAACTTCTGAGCAACCGAACCGATTTGGATAATTCGTTCTTTTTGTTGTGTTTTTTATTGTCAGAAGAAAGTTTTTACGAAGAAAAAGATCGGGAAAATTACAGGGAAAATGGGAAAAGCAATACTTTATTTTTCCTATACAAACTAAACGGGTGGAACGAAGTTCGCAGGGATAGCTAATGTAACATAAATAGCCAATTTTATCAATATAACTCTACCTAGGAATAATATATTGAAAGAAAGAAAGAGAGAAAACATTTACCCATTAATGGTCCAAACATAACTACAAGGTTTTATTTGAAAATTTGTTCTTTTATTTATTATATTGGATACAAATAAAGATGTGAATGAGAAAAAAAACGAAAAAATATATTTTTCAGGAATCTAAAGGGGTGGTCCCAAAATAGTACGGTGGCCACTGAAGAGTGATAATTTTTAAAACATGGTTTTTCAATGCACAGTGTTTTCTTGCATTTCTTGCAGCCCCAATGGCTTCTTATATGGCAAATTATACAGCGTTCTAGTTTCGAAAGCTTTTCAGGTACTTGATTGGCGCCGTTTAGTTGCAGACCCTCCATTTTATTAATTTTTTGTCTTAGGGGTGATTGTTTTAGATAGAAGCTGGCTATACTTCGTCGAAACAGTAACTGATCCATGGGTTCTTCCCTAGTCTGAACATGTAATTGCCAAGCACTTGCTATTGCCATTATAATCATGTAGGTATACAATACGCACCACCTTTTTTATTTTGAACGCCGATTCTGTAAAGTGAAATGGATTGATCCATTTTATCGACTCCACCCTTGCCCTTGTTATAATTTTGGAATACATTTGGGATCGTCATGTCAGCCTTCTGCTTCTCTGCAGTCCATCGATTTACAGTGCCCACCGGTTCATAAGTATCATAGTTTGCTGCCATCGTGCAAATGCTTACCAGCGAACCAGTAACACTTCGTTTTTGTTATCGAATTTGTAATCAAACTCTCCTCTTACTTTTCTCGTTATATCTTTAGCGTTTGTCAATGGGCATTTTAAGTACGTTTCTTGGTTGAATGGTTCTTGTGGCACGATAACCCAATTGACGCAAATCGCTCAGCAGATCATAACTTGTGAAAAAGTTATCGAAGTAAACTTTGTGGTTTGCGGGATCTGTTGTCAATTTATCTAGCAACATTTTAACAACTACAGTTCCTAATGGATCTGTACTAGAAGTTGTAGATTTACCACAGTAAATACTGAAGCTGTAACAATATCCTGAGAAGCTGGTCGCAACCAAATTTTTTTATCCAAAGCGTAAGGGTTTGCTTCTAATAAATTATTTTGCTGAATGATGCCCGTTATGATTCACCATAGGTTCGTCTATGGATATATTTTCGTGAAAAACATTCCATTCGTTGAAGTTTCTCGCCTTGAACATATTATAGGTCGTGTTTGAAACAATGATAAACTACTTACACATGTGGCCGCTGTACCCAAATTGGTACAGTAAACTTTCGGACACAACAAAAGCTTATATCCTTATTATATGTAATTGTAAAATGCTTTAAATCATTTATTATTTTCTTACTTCAAGTACGATAAAGAAATGTATTGTTTATTTTTTTTTATTTATTATAATAATTTAAGTACACTGTACTTGCCTCCGCGAGTGTCCTGATAAGAAATTTCAACTAATCAATATGAAAATGCCAATAAATCTAATAAAATATTCGTATTGTACATTTATACTCTGTTCTTTTACCTGTTCTAAACTGTCATCGTATTTAAACTAGTGTCAAAACGTTTAATTTCTAGCCTCAATTATTAAGTATTCTCAAATTGGCACGGCAACTAAGAATGGGTTAACACACATATTCGCTAAACAAATAATAATGAAAAAAAATGGAGATAAAAATACTATGCAAGGAACATATCAATCACCAACAATTAGACATATATAAGAAATTTATAAACGCAGTTTGCAGCGCTGTGTTGTTAATGGTAGAAACACTCTGTACATATTGTTAAAGCATTTTGTTTTAACACTGATTTTTAGGTCCCCTTTCAGTCTTGACAGATATCAGATTTTTTTAATAAAAAAGCTAATTCCGTACAAATATAGTTAAGAACAATGTATAGCCCTTCATTAGTAATATCATAATATGTTATAATCGTAAATAAAATACTATAATGGCTTACATAAAAAAAAACCTAAGAATATTAATCACACAAACTACGCAGATAATCATCCTAATATCCATCAGTCTTCGAAAAACCCAGCTTCATTAGAAACTACTTCACAATGTAAATAAATAAACAAACAAATAAATAAAAAACTACATACAATCGAGAATACAATAATAATAATGTAATAGTGTTATGCATATATGGTATACAATAAAAAATCAAAAACATAGTTATGAGGCATGTTTCTGAATTTTTACTAGAGTAATTATTTTTGTTAATTAAATAAATACATCTTAAATTTTTTTAATGCTGTGATAATTCTAAATTGCGCATAGGTGACGGTAAGTCGTTCCAACACTTCCTGGCATTGTAGCTGTAACTTCCGCGAAAAGCTTCAGTTTCAAGGCGAGGTATTCGACACAAGTTTTGTGAAGCCCTAGTCCAGTGATTGGAATTTTCTGCACTAATCCATGTTAATTTCTTGTACAAGTATGATGGCAATTTGTATTTAAGCACACCAAAGAGCATTGCATTGTATATTCATCAATACCGATAAAGTGTGAGCATTAGTTATTGACAATAAAAATACACTCGTTGACATTTTACACTTGCATAAACAATCTTGCTTTGGTCTTGTTCATTGCCATGGTTGAAGAGTATAATTAAATCTATGATTCCAGCGGTTACACCCGTATTTACGTAATCGTAATTGACATGTATAATATATTCAGCTTACGTATCAAGCACATGTTCAGTCTAAATTTGTTGTTACTATTCTCTTACATCTGGCGATTATTTTAAGGAAAAAAATCTATATATTGTTATAAAGTGATACAACGTTTCTACAGGATAGGTTATGAAACTACAAACTCAATTTGTAGCAAATTTGGTTACCCAATTTAAATTATAGTAAAGCTTTTATTTCGATATCTCAAGAAGCTTCCACGGGAGTACTAAATAACTTTATACGTAATAGTTAATATATCTATAACTTTTTTCATATCAATAACATCTACCGACACCTCAAATTAAACTAAAACTGAAGTTGCCTTGCCAACTTAAAACTAAAACAATAAGCTTCTTTCTTTAACATGTTGAATTTGCTTCGACTGGGATCACAGTATTACCTTCTACTCACGCTTTTCATAGTCGTTTTCTGAACAGAATAGAATAATAGTTTATTTCACATAGACCAAACATAGGTAACTTGGTGTCGTGCATTCTGTATCATCGGGAAATGTTTTTATCTACTCTAAATTTATCTAAATGATCGCTCTATTGATCTTATAAACATCTATCCACCAATCAGAACACGACAAAAAGAATTAGATTTTTTTCTGATGGCATAGGTTTTAATCCAGGCAAATAGTCGTAAAATTTTGCTGCGTGTGCTCTCCCCTTATGGTCTGCTACACTAGCTACAGTTGGCCTATATTTTTCTGAAAAGCACGAAACCAGCACGTTGTAATTGAATTTACACAAACCTGAGCCTCTTCGTGAGTTTGCAGCCATGATTTGAAAGTATTCATAGTTGCTTTGGTGCAACTGCGGTTTGTTTCCATTGAACCACGAGATACTGTGAACTGAAAATTACGAAAATGTTTAACCACAGTGTTCTGTCATCGAAGTAACATCGACAACCAGATGCAGCTTATAACTATTGATATATTATGTCAAGATTTTTTTAAGTTACAAAACGACAAACAAATAGTAAGATGGTAAGAAACAACCGTTGTCTGTAGATACCATAGATGGCACTGGTGCATCACTAGCCGCGTGCCGGCTACTTTATCCTAAGGTGAAGAACACGACAACGTTGAGCTAACATTGCGGTTGCAAGAATTTATTTTATCTATTTGTATTCCTAGGAAGTTAGTAAAATCTAAGTACGTCATTACATTTGCCATCTATAATGTGAAATTCAACTAATTTTGATTTTGTAACTTTCATTTTAAAATTATTTTCATTTAACCATCCTGCCACTTCGTTCAAAGATTTAGTTTACTTTTATTTTTACACGTCAACTTCATAATATGAATTTGCGGGACATGATGGTGAATGCGGGAGAAGATATAGAAAATGGAATCCAAATTATTTTGTTTAAAATACAAAAAACGTGTTTTTTGTAAAACAGTGTGAAAAGTAAAATAAAATACCCAGCTCTATTACTAATATGTAGCTATAGAAGAATATTTTACACCTTAGTCGGTTTGTCGGCTTGGTTGTATGTTTGCGCATTATATGAAAATCACTGATTCTATTTGATCAGATTTTCATTATTCTATCAACATCGAGGTACAACTTTAATTGAGGGATAATTAATGCAAGTACTTCTAGACTACAGGCCCATGTCAAAAATAGATGGGTCATATGAACCACCAGGTAACGTATATAGGACGATATAAGAGCATAAAATAATAAGATTCAGCACTTTGCCGTCACCTGTAGGCTGTCCAACTGAGTGCAGATGAGAATCCAGAAGTAAGTCTATTTTGATCATTTATTTTGTCATGGATAGAACCATGACAAACAATAAGAAAGCGCGTAGTGGCGTAAAAAATGTTGTCCCACAAATACGGTATTTTTTTGATATTCCAACAATTTTCGGAGTAAATTTGGTCACTTGATTCTGTACGGCAACAGTTTTATACCGTTTCAATACAGTTTCTAATCCAATGATAACAGTGCCATACAAAAATAAATGACCAAAATAGACTCACTCTACCTGCACTTTTGAATTCTCACTTGAACTCTGTTCGACAGCGTACAGGTGACGGCTTAGTGCTAAATCTTTTTTTTTTTTATGATATTGGAAGGCAAACAAGCAGACGGATTTCCTGATGTTAAGAAATTTACGCCGCCTAGAGACAGCAAAGGTGGTAATTGTGCGTTGCCAACCTGAGGCCGGGATGTTAGGCCTCAAGCAAAAGTAAGTTTACCGGCTACCTTACCCTCCGAACCGGAACATGTCATGACTTTATGGCGGCAGGAATAGGTAAGGTGGTTGTACCAATCCGGACGAGTCGCTGCTAAACTCTACCACCTAGTCAAATGTCATGGTGTTAGTGAAGGTGAGCCTATGCTCGCCTTTTACGAGCTGCCTGTCAAGGAAGACAGATGGTCTATTCTACAAAGGAGCCCGGACCAACACGAGGAAACTTATTATTTTATGCTTTTATATCG
>NJDC01006478.1:52178-75640 GCA_002245475.1 Calephelis virginiensis | reverse complement strand
AGTAAGTTTACCGGCTACCTTACCCTCCGAACCGGAACACGTCAAGACGTTATGGCGGCAGGAATAGGTAAGGCGGTGGTACCAATCCGGGTGAGTCGCTGCGAAACTCTACTCTACTCTAGATCTAGTCAGATGTCACGGTGATAGTGACGGTAAGCCTATGCTCGCCTTTTACGAGCTGCCTGGCAGGAAGGCAGATGGTCTATTCTGCAAACAAACCCGGACCAACACGGGAAAAAATATGAAAATATGAAAAATCTATTTATATATGTATGTATATATGTATGTTCTAATATATAAAACTAAGACCTATAATTAAAAACAAATGATTTGTTCTCCTATTTTTTTGTTAGAAGTCAGCGAATAAGCATATGGCTCTCCTGATAATAAGAGATAACCGTGGTCTATATACACTATAGATGTTACAGGTGCGACGCTGTTCTATGGTCGGGATGTTAGGTCTATTGTGCAAGGCTGCCCTACCCTCAGCATAACATGATACAGTCATTATGGCGGCAGGAATAGGTAAGGCGGTGGATCCCTACCAGGGCTGGTAGCTGCACAGGACTCTACCACCAGTGTCTTTGTAAGTAATGACCAATATTTTAACCAGTGATTGCCTCTTACGAGCTACCTGGCAGAGAAGCTTATGGTCTTTTCTCCATGGACCTGGAGCAATAAGGGGGAAAATGATAAAAACTCATGACAAATATGGTAACTATTGGGAATACTAATAATAAAATTATTACTCCAACAGTATAGACTAGAGGTACGAAAAGGTAATAAAGTAATAAACGAGACTCATTATCTTCATACACCGTAATCCTTTGAGGATTAGTTTCACAGATTACAAGGAAAGCAGCTCGTGAGAGACGAGCGATGGTTCATTTGTCACCAACTGGAATTATACGTCTTGCCTCAGCCAAGGTAGATATCAAACGTAGGTAGATCATGCCATAGAGATATCACACTAATTTGCAGTCATATATTTATGAAATAAACAAGAAATATATGACTGTAAAGTATAAAGGAATACTGTCTCTTTTTGTAACTAGTTTAACAAAACGGAAGATATCATTTATAATATGTATGTGCAGGATTAGAATTTGGAAATTGTTTATTTCACATAGGCATATTTTATGGAACTAAAAAAAGGTATAAAGCGTATATGATTGACTGACGTATTAATTCATAGGCCAAACCCTTGAAACTAGAAACTTAAAATTTTCCGCACGTCGTATTCCTCTTGTAACTTAGGCATCAACGAAGGAAGGATTTTTCGAAATTTATCCCTTGAAATAGGGGATAAAAAAATTTAAAACTTTTTAGTCCTTGGACTTTTTTCCGGTCGCGGAACTGCCGTTTTATTTCAAAACTCACGAGACCGTTAATTTGTACGGTCATGTAGCCGCCACCGTTGAAATCATCGCTCGCAAACTAGCACGATTCTACCAGCGGTCAACCGGGGCAGTGGGAACCGCAAACAACCGCGGTCGCTGCAGCTGTAAAACGCGTCGTGAAATGGGCTCTTACTTTTTTCATATAAATTTACATTCTACAAAGGCCGCGGCGGGTGCGGGTGAAAACTGGGCGACTTAAGTCGTCAGTCAGTACACAGGTACAAAAAACAGTTCCTATGGTACAATTTCCTCACACAAGATTGTTTCGTGGTAATAATGGTAAAAGATATAAAATGCTGCCTATCATATTAATAAACGAATAATTCCAGCCATTATTTTTCCGAAGAATACTTTTTTCAATTAATGAAATTGTAAATTAGATTAAGGAGATTTCAATTGCGAATACATAAAATGCCATGAGTCACCACAGTGATTGTACAATTAAAAAAGGAATAAAGCTCCTTAGTCCTTACTTAATGAATATGGGTGCTAAGCTACTTAAAGTGTAAACAATAAATAAGACATTGCAAAAATTAAGTCTGATCTGTTAAGATTCGGAATCAACCAATTGATTACAGAATTTGTTCGTTCAGAAGCAAAGTTTGATTATTGATATTTAATTGTTTGTGTATATAGGTATTAGATATTACAAGGTAACAGGTAACATTCCGTGATGAGATTTTCTTGTTATTCTATTATAAGACTGTAACAAAGAATACTTAATTAAAAAAAGTGCCTCTATTTTTATATTTTAATCATTGTCGTTAAGTAACTTTCAGTCCATTTATATACTTCCAAAGCGAATAATATAATATTTTAATTATTGTTCTTTTGGAATTTCTGTTTTTATGACAACTGGCTCTAAAATGTAAAAATATATGGGAAAAAATATCTCATTGATTTTCGAAAAGTTTCTTTGTTAGAAACTTCTAACCTAACCTAACCTACAGTAACGACGCGACGAAACCGCGGGTAACAGCTATTTTTATGTAATGTATGTAAAGTGTAACCAGACAATTAACCTAACAATAGAAATTAAACTTTTATTAACCAAAGTGAGAAGTGGCAAAACGATAGACCTTTTAAAACAAATGGTACTCAAAACTATTTCACGCTCAAAAAAACATTTTTCTACGAGACCGGCATCAATTTTTCCATCGTCGAAAGGATTCAATTAAAAAAGAAAATGACGGGTTGCACTCCGGGATTGCCGGCAGAAATGAAAACTTGAATATTAACGTTGTGCATTTTTGATATTTTGGAATGGTTTGGGAATAATTTTGCACGAATTGCTATAATTATCAGTATGAAAGTACTATCATTTATGTGGTAGAATACAATATTCATTTATTGCACTATCGTACACAAACATGACAACATGAACATCACGCAAGCGCCGTCCGCCGCGTCTTACGAATTTTCGATCAGGTCACGTGTTCTGACGCGAGTTTAGAAGTACTATTTAAAAAAAAGTGCGCAACGCCGCTAAAGAAGTTTTCACTTCAAAAAAAGTAACAGTGCTTACTAGCATTGTGTTCCAGTTTACAGGGTAGCCTGGGTCGTTTGTATATTTTATTGCCTTTTTAATTCACTGTCTACAAGAATTCTGAAATATGTCTGGTGCAATAGTAAAAAATAAATCACAGCCAAAATTTGGAAGCCCTATGTGATAATATTGTGTGGCATTACGTCATGAATCCTCGGTACTGTTGGAGGGGTGCAGATGTCTCCACGGAATAAGCGATCTACAGAGGTGCTAGAAATTTACATATCACGATCCACTATTATTTAGAACTAGCCGACCCGGCGAACTTCGTATCTCTTGAAATTTGCTACTATAGTTTGTATGAAGTATAGCTTTTTCATTGTTCTGGATTTTTCCGGGGTTTTCTCTTCATAAGAACTTTCTTACGATAACCAACATGACAAAAAGAGGATAAGCAAAGTTGGTCCTTTCAAGCGTGATGATGACTACAAGAAATGGAAATTCATTTCACTCGTATACTCGTACTATTCTGAGAACTCCAAAACTAAAGTATCACACCCTTTTACATTACATCCATTTAGATTTAAATGGTGACAGTTATTTACTAAAAATATATGTTTCCCCGGTTGCCTCTCTGCTCGCCTGCTTGTAAGAGGCAAGTTAAATGAGTCGTTACTCATTACCAACAAGACCACATCGTGCTGGTCACCAACTAGCACGGGTAAGGATCCAACGATAGGCGTAGAGTCGACTAGCCTATTATTGGGGCTACTTGTACATTAGGTAGAACATCCAGGCCACTAATTTGTAACACCAATGTAACTATAGTGGTCGAATACCATTGGGACAGCTGTGTGCTTGATTAATATATTTGAGAATATTTAGTATATATAGTAGTGTTCTACAATTTATGGGATGCTAAAAGTGGAAGGAGCTGTGGTACAACCACACTTCATCATGTTAATAGCACACAATCAATGTTTCGCCAACTAATAATACAAGTAAACATAATAAACTGAAGTAAAACTGCAAAAACTCCAATTGTTTTATTCGTCGTGACACCCAATGAAACAGTTGGAGTTTGAATGTCGTTGACAAATCGTCGTTAGCAAATAATTTCGAAATCGTGTTACATAGATTTTATCAACATCACAAGTAGTTTTTGAGCTACACTCAACAATGAATAATTTTTTCACTCGTCAAGATTAAGTATAACTCAAAAACTACAAGTCGGATTATGATAAAATTAAAATAGGAATTAATACTTTGGAATATATACTATCTTTTTTTATGACAAAAACCATCAAAATCAGTTCGCTATTCATTCAGTATTTACCTAACAAATATACAAAAAAAACACACACAGTCGGATTGAGAACCTCTTCCTTTTTTGGAGACGATTTGAAACTTTAACTGTCTTATTAATTAACATGGCGTACTGTAACTGCAGATTGATGTTATAGACTGTATCATAGTGATAAAACTAAAATACAAGGATGAAGCTTGGAGTACTTTATTCAGACTAATGGATAAGACGTTAAGAGAAGGTAGAGTACTGTGCCATACCAGTGCTGGCGTAGTTGGCAGTAGTTTTGCGCATGTGGCCATGTTATGTACCGGCCATAAAATAGCAACACAACAGTAACATCTCGACTAAAGCCTATAAATAAAGATTTAAAAAAAAATCTATTTTATCTACAGGCAGCGGCCTTCTCTTATCATCAAAAGAGCGGCCCGTTTATTCACTATCATACTAAGAGTTTGCCCGCGACTTCGTCGTAGAATAGTTTCATACAAAGTTTCGTCACCTATTATCCTTTGGGGGTTGAATTTTGAAAAAAAAATTAGCCTATGTTTGAACTTTATCTAAATGCATACCAAATTTCATTCAAATCTGTTAAACGTGTTAGCCGAAAATAAACTACAGACTAAGAGACATTCGCATTTATAATATTAGTATGAGACACAAATTATGGCGCAGAAAATCAAAAAAAAAAAACCAAAGGAAAAGTACTGAACACATTTTTTTGTGTTTTCTCTATTTGAAGACCAACCTACGATCGTATTCTGATGTAGCGGTATTTTTACATTTATGTTGTCGCGTAAAATACCGCTTGCGTGGTCTATATGATACTCATATTTCATTCTGGCAATTATGGCTCTTATGTTAAATTCAATCAAAATCGGAGTATGTGTGAAGATATCGGATTGGGTTGATGGAAAATTTGAAATGGTTAATGCGACAAAGATGAAGCTGCGGACGTAGGCTAGTATTATCAAAGATCTTTTACAAAATATCTTAAGCTTGTTATTTTTATTAAAAGTGCCTTTTAATTGGTTGTCAACTTTGTGTTTCCCCGTAGTCCTTTGGGATGACGAGAAAATTATTTATTTCTAAGAAAGGTTTTGATTTCTACCCAATGACTTTGAAATAAGGTCTACATTTATTTATTTTTAACTTAAAGAGAAAAGCTTAATTTGAATGAAAAATTCAATAGATATATTTTCCTGGAGCTGTAGTTACTTAATTTATAAGATATCTTTATTTCAGGTGGTTGTTATTGTTAAAGCATGATCAGTATCTTTACGCCCCCATCCCTGAAGATGTAGGCAGAGGCACAACTAGGGCACTCACGACTAGACGAAGACATTAAATCCCACAATGTGCTAGGTGGCTAGCCTATCGCTAATTGAGCATATACCCAATCCCGGGCAACGTTATCTGTATTAGAAAATTGATTGAAATACATTTTTTCTAGATTTTAGTTGCTCGACCCAGAAATTGAACCCAATACCTCAAGAAGTAGAGAAGCTAGACTACAGAGGCGCAAAATATGTTGGAAATCGTAAATCGGTAATAGAGAAAATAAAAAATGTTAACATCTCAGTAGATCCAATGGCATAGCGTTCTTTAGCGAGAGACAATATATATATATATAGGAAACAATCTTTACAAGATATCAAATCAAAGATGTTTCATAGGGGAGAAAGCAAACAAACGAACTAGCAAGCAAACGATGAGTATATACCGTCGGCCAAAAACAGTTCTAATACCAGGAGTCTCACTTATCACTAATAAGTAAGCTCTTTTCTTAAAGTCGCCTTATTTTGGATACGCCATCGTTAGTAACATTAGCCGCATCAATTTTATTTCAGCGAATGGATTCGTAACATTGTGGCTCAGATTCTGATGTAAAAAACGACGGGTTGCACTCCGGGAGTGCCCGCAGAAGTGAAAACTTGAATATTAACGTTGTGCATTTTTGATATTTTGGAATGGTTAGGGAATAATTTTGCATGAATTGCTTTAATTATCAGTAAGAAAGTACTATAATTTATGCACAAATGTTATTTTCATATCAATAACCTGCGTTTGGTTTGACAAAAACTCGCTAAAGTAAGACCACGTGACGGCTAGGAGCGTCCTTATATTATGTATATATCGAACATTGCTAGTCTACACATAAAGCTTATTTTCAAGATGGAACAAATAGGGCAATGTCTATTAATATCATACGTATCTGCTACCTGTGAGAATATAATGGTAGGTATATTATGGCGTATTATCCATTGCGCATCCTTACTCTTCGGAAATATATAAGTAATACAAAAACAGCAATGAATCTACGTTTTATTTTAGATCTCGCGCCGTCTTATCCGCGAATGCGCAGTGCGCCGTCTTACGTTCTGACGATCTGACGCGAGTTAAGAAGTTTTTTCCTCTTTCAAAAAAAAGTGCGCAACGCCGCTAAAGAAGTTTTCACTTTAAAAATATTCTAATGTCCATTTTCAGTCATCAATTTTTTTTATTTTTCTCAAATATCTCCAATGAAGAATCAATTGCATTTAAATACTTATAAAATACGAGCTGATTCGGTGCATTTCGTACCACTTGACATTGATTTCTTAAATTGTATTGTAGGCTAAAAATTAAGTATTATTTTTCCTTTTTCCCACTTTCTCGTAAAAATCTTTCTTGTGTCTTAACGAAAATTTGTACTAATATTTATATGATATGCCAAAGAGTGTCTGTTTATCACGCTTTAATTTAATAAGCACATTGTTAAAAACCCGAGTCAAAGGTAGGCTACTTTTTAAAAATTAACTGTTTTATTTAAATAAATTAGTCAAGTAGGTAGAGATGTTCTCTAGTTTTGTAAATATAATTTATACATTTTATATAAATGAAAACCTTGTCATGTCGGGTGAACTCTAAAACTACTAAGCGAATTTCAATAGGATTTTGTAATTTTCTGTAATTTGGTCCAAATTAAATGTTGGAAAGGTTTTATTCTTGATACCTCAAAGGATTACTGTAAGTGAATAAAGCCCTTCTAATGTTATAAACGTGAATGTAAGTTTTTTTTACACGCAAAAAATACTAACCAATCATCATAAAACTGTGTAAAAATATTCTTGTAGGTATTGAAAGTAACATATGACACTTTTTAATGTCTTAATTTTTTTAATGGCGGCCAAAGCCGCGATAAAACATAGTTATTATTTTTTTTTATGTTATAGGAAGGCAGACAAGCAGACGGATTTCCTGATGGTAAGAAATTCAGACACCTAGAGACACCAAATATGGTAATGGTGCGTTGCCAACCTGAGGTCAGGATGTTAGGCTTTGAGCAAAAGTATGTTTACTCTCTACCTTACCCTCAGAACCGGAACACGTCATGACGTTATGGCGGCAGGAATAGGTAAGGCGGTGGTACCAATCTGGGTGAGTCGCTGCGAAACTCTACCACCTAGTCAGATGTCACGGTGCTAGTAATGATAAGCCTATGCTCTCCTTTTACGAGCTGCCTGGCACAGGAAGGCAGATGGTCTATTCTGCAAAAGAGCCCGAACCAATACGGGGAACTAAATTGGACTATCCTATATCTATTTCAAATCTAATACAGTGCATGTCGGGTTGCAGTTTACATTCCGAAATATACAAGCCTTCGAGAATCTAAGTTGCAAGCAATAGTATTTAAATGTAAATTTTCTTATAAAAATGTAAATTATATCTTGAGTAATTTCCGCGACATCGCATAAGTTTAATTCATTCTGACGTTGTTAGATCGGAGTTTGACGTTAATTATGATAACCTTTAATCAAATAAGTAGCCCATTGGCAGAAGCGGGACTAATATAAACTTCAGACTTACCTATTCATTGCACTGTGACGAGAACTTTGATGCTGCTGCGTTACAAGACTTCATAGCAAGTCGGACCGACTCTTGTGGTTCGATATCAATTTATTGCCACCACGCTCTGTTGGTTCTTGTTATTATCGTGTTCCAGGTTGGAGCATAAAATAGCTGGTAAATTTACCTGGCGACGAGTTCTAACATTCCAACCTTACAAAATTACTATCGTGTTTACATCTATCGTTGTTTGTCTTGCTTATCTTCCAATAATATACAAAACGTGAAATAGTTGTACGAGTACAACTCCGAGGAATGAAGTATTATTTGGTACTTTATTTCAATTTCTCAACGAAAGGACCATAATTTTATTAACTTAATTAAAATTTCCCGGCATTTCTTCGAGCTCCATGAACAGTAATTCATTATCTGTTATGCAGCTTCATATATTTACATTATCAGGGCATCATTAACAACGCACGTGTTGGTGTGCATTTTTTCAAATTGGAAAACTTCTTATTACTTGTATTGAATTTCCAAGGAAATAATTATTGCGAATACTATTGTTACTACTTTACTATACTTTTACTATTTACTGTTGGTCCGAGTTTCTTTGCAGAATAGATCATCTGCCTTCCTGCCAGGCAGCTCGTAAAAGGCGAGCATATGTTTACCGTCACTAGCACCGTGACATCTGACTAGCTGGTAGAGTTTCGCAGCGACTCACCCGGATTTGTACCACCGCCTCCGGCCTTACCTATTCCTGCCGCCATAACGTCAATACGTGTTCTGGTTCGGAGGGTAAAGAAGCGGGTAAACTTACTTTTGCTCGAGGCCTAGCATCCCGGCTTAAGGTTAGCAACACACCATTACCAACTTTGGTGTCTTTAGGCGGCGTGAATTTCTTACCATCAGGAAATCTGTCTGCTTGTTTGCCTTCCCAATATTATAACAAATAAAAACATTACTAAAACTCTGGACAATTTCCCAAATTTATCTAACCCTAAATAAAGTAGGCAAATTATAATATTCTTGAACGCCTCTAATACACATTGTAGAGACCAAAATAATTTTATTAGCACACCCAAAATCTATACTTATCACAAAAATTTCTGCACATGTCAGATACCGTACCCGAATCCAACCCCTCAATTAGCGAAGCGGTCAAGTGCTATAGACTGAGAGCTACGGACACATTTGAATAACAAGCTTTTCGAAAAGCTAGGGTTATTTATTAGGGTATATATTAGCTTATAAAAGAGCTTTTATTAGCTTTGTTTGTATTCACGCCTCTACGCAATCTATCTAAGAATCTATCTAAGAATGTGTTTTTCACCAACCTTAAAAGTTCGTATTTAATCGGAATTTTACACATATATCAAGGTCCTTGATAGTATTGAAAAGACACGCAGTATTGAAAAAAATATCAGGTAATTTGATCCGAATGTTCAAGATCTGGCGCCAAACCCAAAATATTCCTTTTTTAGAGCTTCCGTCGGGTGCGCTGCGTAAACGGTCTACACAAAAAGAAATGGGTGAAATTTACACGAAAATAATCAATGACAAAATTCTTAAAAAAAAGTATCTTCACGCCCATATCCCCGAAGAGGTAGGCAGAGGTACAACCAAGGCACCCACGACTAGCCGAAGATACTAAGTCCCACAATGTGATAGGTGGCAAGCCTATCGCTAACCGGGCACAATTCCAATCCCGACCAACATTTTTTTTTATTAGAAAATTGGAAAAAATCCAATTTTCTTTTTGTTGGCCGACCCGGGATTCGAACCCGGGACCTCATGCAGTCAAGTCCAACACCCGTCCCACAAAATTTTTGCTTTTTGTATGTTATGTTTCACTTAAAAAAGTAAGTAATAGCATATAGATTTATTTAAAGGTTGATTTACTATTACTCTTTTTATAGTTATTAATAATAGCACTTAAAAATAATGCGTTATTTACAAAGGTGTTTTCGTTACCATAATATTATTAATTTTAGCTAAATAAATACATTATTCATAGAAAGTAATCTATTTCAAACCTTTCACGCCAAGTCCCTTTGCAAAAAACAGATAATACCTACTGAATGCCAAGTGATTATTCTATTTATAATTTTCATGCCGCAATAAAAACAGGTGAAAATAAAATATGTTATTCTTGCTAATAACTTTATTTTTTGAAACATTCAGCATTTTTGCAGACAGTCAAAGAAAGTTTTTTTGTTAATTTATTTTATACGTACGTATTGCTTAGTTCAAGTCAAAGTAAAAGATTTTCACAATTAGCCCCATTGCAACTTAGTTCATTTTATCAAACATCACAGATCATCTTATATTTTGTAAATTATATAGAAGTAGCAGCCTTGTCTGTCTGCTTATTTGTTATAAACTAGAGGAAGGAAGAAGCAGATATCTTCATACGAAGTAAATTGAAGTAGTAAGTGAAATTTAGGAAAAAGTTTTTCCATTAGACTAGATGAGCCCATGTGTTCAGAATGACATAGACTTAACTAAAACAATGAGTTTCTAAGAAATCAAAAATAAAGTTATCAATTCAGAAACTTTTGATTTAGAGCTCATGTGTTTAAAATTATACGACTTCAACTTTAAAATTTCATTACTATCAGACATTTGAGACAGTTACTTAGTTTTTTTGTATTAGTTTTTAAATAAAAAGTTTTGTACTCAAAGTACCGTTAGGTATTTGACTTTACTAACTTTAGAATTAAGTTCATATCATTCTGAAGGCTATTTGCTGCAATGCTATTAGTTCTATAGTATTATTTTCAAACGTATGTATATGGTCTTTTAGTAGGAGGACTTACACGACATTATATACAATAAAAACGTGGCATTTATTGTTTACGCAATCAACAAATTCAAAGTTTTCATAAATTCCTTTTTACGTCCGAGTATTGATCCATCATGCTATGGACGGATTTGCAAAAAAAATGTTTAGTGTGAAATAAATCGATAAACAAAAAACTATTATTATTATTGTTGAATAATTTTTCGGCTAAAATGCCAATCAGTTCGATGAATTGCTCAATGTATATGAGACAGACATATTGTAAATGTATACCGAGTTTATTGAAATTATGTCAGAACGGCGATATTGTTTGAGAAAGTGACATCCAAGAAAAAAACAATCCATTTGTACTAACTTAGATAAATATAACTAAGAGAATTACAAAAGTCTCAATAAAATTTCCTTGACATCCAACAAAAAAATAAGAAAATTCCATATAAATAGGTAAATCACATCTTACAGAATTCGCCTAATTAGTTTACCATGCGTTCACACAGAAAATACTAGAAGAAATTTTCATCGCTTTGTTCTTATTACTTTCTAAAAAAGAGATGAACAAAACTCATACATTGGATTGCATGTGTGAACACATGATTAATAACAGTAAAAGTTTGAAAGAGTAACATATTTTTACACAATAGATTACCAAACTAATTCATACAAGAAAGTGAACAAAATAATCATAGAATGATAACACCGTTTGCTATCAATCTCAGATACCCTAAGTACCTTCCTGTCATCCTAATCGCGATTTTTATAAAACTGAGATTAAAACAAAAAGGCATGATAGAGGAAAAAGGACAATTAAGCTTTTCTTGACGGAAAAAACGTAGCTGGTACACATGTCCGGCTACTCTAACTTCTTAATCAGAACCGGAAATTGACGAGCAATAGCTTTATGGCAGCGTATTAATGTGAGGCAAACGAGCAATTGGGTCACCTGATGAAAAGGGGTCTTGCTTCTATGTTTGCCTCATTTTGGACTGTATTAGTAATTTGAATCAGTATTAAAAAGAGTAATTGTAAGATTTCAGATCGATTTTATTCTACAATGAGACTGCTTTCTAAAACAGTAACAGAGTTAGGTAGCGATATCAGTTTAAAATTTAGCCAATGTCCCTTTTCAAAGCGTGATCTATGTGAAATTGACTCGAAAACAATAATATACATATATATTTTTTTTGCATTTGTAACATTGATAAATATTAATGCCTTAGCATAATGCTGCATAACTCAACCGATGGAAAGTAATATAGGTGTCAAAATTCAATATGTACTACGAGTAAATTATTACACACTGACTATGAACACGTTCTAGTAGGTATTCTTTTTGAAAAACAGGATAAGTATGCTTCAAACAATAAATAAATAAGAAAAAATAATTAAGGATATGCTTAGTAACGTGAAAGAACTATGATTTAGGTTATACGAATAAACAAACGATTTTAATTTTCTATGGTTCTTTAGTTCACCTTATCATCATCATCATCATTACAACAATCCATCACAAGGAAGCATCTCATTTAGAATAAAAACTAATATTTTACATATTATCATATGTACACAAGTTAATCACTAGTTGTCTTTCATTTTAGTTTTAGTAATTATTACTACTCAATTTTTATATATCTATGTCTACACGATATAAAAAATTTAAACATTTTCTATCTGTTTCATTAGTTCAGCATCAGCACAGAGCCATAAGGGCAAATCATAACTAAGGCTCAAGAGTTTTACTTAAAAATATTCAAAGATATTCAAATAATAACTGTAACGTTCCAGTATTTCTTGGAAAATCTATACTAATATTATAAAACTGAAGTGTTTGTTTACTTTAATGCAATGATCTCAGGAACTACTAGTCTGATTTAAAAAAATATTGCAGTTTTAAATAGCCCATTTATCGAGGAAGTCTATAGGCTACATATCATCACGTGTAGGCTATTAGGAGCGGACTACTGATGAAGAATGTTTCCAAGTCGGGTTTTTTTCCTATTGAGAACTTCTGCATGCGCTGCGCAAACGGTTAAAGTTTTGCAAAAAATGTGTGTGATAGAATTGTTCCCCTTCAAAAGTTTAAAAAAAAATTCATGACAGCATACTTCTATCTTTTAAGGTAAGCTCACTGTAATCTATTTTATGCTAAACAACTTCTTGTTAGAATAATGCACTATTTGCGAAGGTGTTTTTATAAACATAATATTAATCCTTATCAAAATAAATACATTTTTCAACACAATTATTTAATTTAAATTAAAATTGCCTTTTACATAATTAAATATAAATGGTTATTTTAGGAGATATTACAGTTTTAAAATAACATCACACTTAGTACTGCGCGCACAAAAGTGGAAGGCCTGCGAGTAGTCATGAGGGGGTGGGTGCGCAGTGGCCCCAGTTACATCTGGAAACAGAACGTGTTTTAGCAGACGGTGTAGTGTTGAAACAAGTGCAGTAAATTGTATATGCCAGTGTTTGTAGCAAGGATGGAACGTACACCGTTGATGTAATAAGGAGAGTGTTTGCAGAGAATTGTGTGAGTAAGACGCCGGTTATAATACTATAAAGTGGGATTCTTCGTCAGCTATGCTTCTTTTACTCCTAATTTTATTTTTGGTTAACATGAGGAAGTAACAGTTGTGAATATCAGAAAAACACATGAAAGTTGAATAAAGGTAGCCAAAATAAGAGCGATGTGCAAAATCTGTGTGGCTACGCGAGGTAAAAGCTTTCGTAATTGTGAAATCAGAGAAAGAGGAAAAGAAATTGTGATTTATGGAAAGGTTTAAAAATGAGAAAGGATATACCCCGTCGCCTCGACCATATTAAGAAAATAAGTATCTTAACGCCCATATCCCCGAAGGGGTAGGCAGAGGCACAACCAGGGCACCCACGAACCCACCTAGCCGAAGACACTAAGTTCCACAGTGTGATAGGTGTCAAACCTATCGTCAACCGGGCACACCAATCCCAAGTAACATTTTTTTATTAGAAAATTGGAAATACCACGTGTGCTTTTTTTAGCCCGACCTGGGACCTCATGAAGTCAATTCCAACACTTGAACTGCTAGACCACAGAAGAGAGTGGATTAAAATGAGTACCAAATATGGAGAAAGCTAGGCACGTTTGCAAAACTTGTAACATTATATGAATATAATATACACATAGTTTATACAGTTTTGTTAAAATTTCGTTGAAAATAATAAGTGGATTCGCTAGAAAATATCGTTCCACTGCATCAAGACTCCCGTCGTCGAAGTTTAATATAGTATATAATATTATTTGAAATAAATGTGGTAGATATAGAAAAAAGTGTATTCATTCATTCATACGCGTATAGTTATGATGCTAAAATTGATAATACTTTAATTAAAAGTAATTAACACGTTAACTGCGCAACAGGTCAGTATCGGTCTGCGGCGGCTTTTTCGCTGGTACTGGCTATAAAAACTATGTCTCTCTCGTTTGTGAGGCACAATTTCTTTAGGTATTTGTAACAAAAATAAATATATTTCAACTTGTGGACTTGCTCATCAAAACATCACAGCATTCCATTATCGGCCTAACTAGCACTAACAGTGGAATACATTCGCTCAGTAGAGTAGTTGACCTACTTCAGCCCACCTTCTCAACAGAAAACCAGCGACATCTAGCTGACAAAGCTAATTCGATATAATCAACGAAAAATTAAAAAAAAAACGTCGTAGGAAATGAAAACCTAAACTTATATGTTTCAAGGATAAACTTATTAAAAATGTCTTCCATCGCTACTGAAATATGTTCTACTGCGATGCAGGGTTTTCTTATTTCTTGTTTAGCAGATCTTGAGTAGAATCAAAACTGGGAAGTTGAGATCAAGTTTATACTTACAGTATATAAAAAAACCATACTATAATTAATATTGCACATTTTGATCTACTGTAGTGCTGGAGTGTCAAGAAAAAAGTCACGCACTGGCATACATTTACTTGGTGTTATTATCATTTACTTGGGTGTATTTCACCAAATAAAAGCTTGTAATTCTACTTGCCGAAGCCTTAGTGTTAAATGCAAGAAATATTAATAACTAATTTTAACGACATTTTTGTAAGTTATTAAAAACCAGGCGAAATAACTTTAAACTTATGTATTATGGTAACCATAATACTTTTTAATCGGCGTTGTATATAATTCCTTGTATTTATGGTCATAATGTACGTAATATGAATCAATAGATATAAAAACTGCAAAAACTTCGTTCAAAACATTGTTTGCGCTAAAAGCAAATAAAGTGTCATAAAATATGAAGTTTAAAATGATCGGGTGCACGTTTCGCATTGTTGTATAAACATAAATTGATTATAAAGCAATACCATTTCATATTTTCGTAACATTAGACAACAAACCTGCAATAAACTGCTGCAAAGCGCAAGGTGCATTAGAGTAGGAAAATATTTCCTTCCTTTTTATATATTTTGACTTCCTACGCTGTGTCGTTATTTATTGGGATATTTCTTAAACTTATTCTTGAAATTTTAATATTGTTTAAAATAATAATTGCTAGTTTATATATTACGTATTGGGTGATAATATCACTCTAGTTATTCTTTAAGCGGTATAAAATGTGTTAATTTAAGAATTAAATAAAAGGAAAATAATTAGATGTTTGGAGAACATGTGTGAGAAGACCAACATTTACTCTGCAAATACATTTTTACCTCCCGACGGAAAACGGAAGGAACGGTTATTTGTTTGAAGTGTTTGTTTGTGTTTATGTGTGTTTAATTTTTTTTATACAATAGGTTTTTTTCATGAGCAAATTAGATATCTTATATAAGTTACTTTTACGTTTCCACACATACACGTATGAATGCAGGCAGATGAATAACTAAGGCAGCCGCAATTAGACAAACCAAACAATTTTAATTAACGGTTTATCTCATTTTAAACGTTTTTTTAACTAGACTGTGGTTTATAAGTCTAACCATGCTAAACAATAGTTCGGCTTGTTAAACCATTAAGAAGACATAAATTGAAGGTTAACATTGATTGGCGTTTCGGAAACTAGAAGAATCAAGTTTATCGCCAACCGGGCACAACGATTGTCCGAACGATGTTTTCATTACAAAATTGAAAAAAAAAATCATTTTCTCTTTATTGACCGACCCAGGGATCGAAGCGGTCATTGAAGTGAAGTTAAATCTAACAGCGGATAGTTCACAAAGGCGCCATTAAAAATATTTATCAAAATTTAAATATTGTCTTTGTCAAAAGAGTAAAATTCAGTTGGGGCACAAGTTAAATTAAAATTGTTCCCTAATTTGTACGACAACTATTGAATAAAGCTACTTGAACATTAAATATTGCATGTTTAAGTATGTCTATAGATCACGGATTATTAATAAAACTAAACAAAAACACATTTCAAACAATAGTTCTAAAAATTGCATTTACTATAAAAATACGTTCACGTAAAAATATATTGTGTAAATACAAAATGTTTACTGATGCCGCTGCATCTGGCAGGTATCAAAAGTTTTGCTTTTTACATCAGACTTTTTTTACTCTTAGATTAAACTGTATTTATGATGCAGTTAAATCGAGATCAGTCCAGCAGTTTCGCTGTCACAAAAAGCAGATGTCTGCTATTTAAAGATTTACTAAATCATTCAGTTTTTTTGTAAATTAATTCTGTGCTGCTAACTTTATGGTCGAGCAGAGTACTCAGCCCGAGACAAAATATTTTAAATGGATTTTACTGCCCAGTACTATGTCAGTGACAAAGGCTATCTCCGTGAGACAGAACCATGACTTTGTGTTGCCTTCTGGTTACTAGGTGGGTCGATTGGAGAGTAGTGGTTCGCCATTTGGGGTTAAGCGCCAGGCGAAAAAGAGTGCATAGTCACCAAGACTGACGGCGGCGATGTAGTGTGTTGTTTCTTGTGAGTTTGTGTAAGGGTTGGGAGGGAGGAGGAGAAGGGAGGGATATGTGAGGCCTTATAGTTAAAACACTAACGAATGCTAGTACAACTTAGCTGGCCCGGCGATGGAGCTCGAAGATCGTAATCCTGGAAAACCGTCGACTTTGGACCCATTCATCATCTTGCTCTTTAACAATAATAGTGATAGTTTCAATCCGGACACAAAATGAGGGGTTTGTTAAGTCCTAACGGAAATCGAGGGGTGTAATAAATTTGATGTGTATGTATGTATGTGTGTGTGTGTGGTTGTGTGCGTGTTTGTGTATGTATGTTTGTGTATGTGTGTATGTATGTCTGTGATATCGTAAGTATTGAGTAGATGGACTGATTTCAATCCGCAGTATTTTGTTTGAAAGCTGACGTGATCGATATGATTCTTGATTAAATTACATATAAGTATAGGTTCGATCGCAGGTTCATTGAATTTTCTTTTAATTTTAAGATTTTTACTTATGAGATCTTAGTAACGGCAAGTAGGAACTTGGATTTATTTGTGAGTGTTGTTATGTGTTTACATATTACTGTCAAGATTAACCCCAAGGCATTTTATTGATTTTTCCATGGGCGTTATTCTGGCGAACATCTTGATAGTTCCCGGATATATTGCGTTGACTTTTGCGAAATTATGTACATCGTGCGTGTAGAGAGTGTACAGCAAAAGTGAGAGCACTGAGCCCTGCGGCACTCCTGTCTATAGAAGGCAGTATTTCACTTTGTAGTTTGTGGTTAACTTTTAATGTCATCTGTGTTTTGCTAATACTTGTACGAGTACAAGTTTTCTTAGAATATTTGAATCCCACAAAAACATTTCATGATAAATGTTGCCAAAACTAGACCGTATAGCTCGCACTGTCAAAAAGTAATCAATACTCGTGTAGAGCCATCTTTAGCCCTACATGCCCGATACTAAACCGATAAGCCCTAATTTTACACTCAAGTTACGGGGAAATACTACACCCATAGCTCGTACCGTGTAGTTCGTAGCGCGTAGCAGAGTTTTCCCGCTATAGTCTCGTAGGGGTGCAAACGGTGGACTTAATTGTTAAGTTGGCTGCACGGAAAGAGTTTAAAAGATTGAACAGGTTTTTGAGCTCAAGGCCATATGACGAATAGCAAAAGTAGAATAGTAAAAGTAAGTAGTACGAATAGAATACTAGACAGATTTTCTGATGGTGAGAAATTCTATCTTAAAGTATTATTTCCGCCCACATTCAGTCAAAGGCCACCTTAGTCATATATTAATTTATTAAAAGGTACAGCTAGCTGGTACAGGTAAAGGTAGCTGGTAAACTTACATGAATAAAAAAGTAAACTTACACGACTTAAATAATTTTACATAAATGAAAGGTGTTCCTTAAAAACCATTTTTTGACCAAAAATTTGAAACTCATTTAATGGGCACATATTTATCTGTTCAACGTGATACATGACTTAGGAAATCTGGAGCTTCATACTTTTGTAGTCTGCATACGTTAGGAACAATAATAACATTTAAAAACGTTATACTACATAAGTGTGAATAAATTTGGCCTTGGTATAATTAAAAGTAATTTGCGTAAGTAAAATTTCTAGTAGCCTTAACATACAAAGCACCTTTATGTAGGTTTTATTTGCGTAAAATATTAAAACTCTGTGAGCTCTTTGTTATGCAAAAGAAACTGTTGTTCAAACAAACAATTATACTTTTATACACACAGAAATGTTTTGATATGCATTTTACAATAATCTATTATACGACACTAATTTATACATCTATGAATCACAGTATAGACTAGGGATAAAGTTTGTCTACGTTGAATACAGATGAGTTTGGAAATATTGTGAAATTGTTCAATTTACAAAGCATTGTTTAATCTATGTAGTTTGTAGATAGGATTTTTCATTACGTACACTGAAAAGCATACAGTTTTAGTAGGGATGACAACTTTTGAACCTTTAATAATATCGATATTGGTGTTTTACCTGATCTCTATTTTTGTTTAAATTTTTCTGTTGGTACTTTAAACGTGTCAACCCACAGATAAGCCACGTCTCAAGTAAATATCCATATTTAAATTACTATAAAACGAGTCAAGCACGTATAACTTATCTGTTTTTATGTTTCGACATATAAATGTAACTTTTATGTTAGTTGAAGTATTGAAAAAGAAATACATAAAAATAGCAGTATGAACAACTTGTCAGGTGATTTTGAAATACTAAAATAATAGTTTAATTTAAGTTATTTGGTCAGAGTTTAAGTAACTATAAACCTGTTGAAAAAAATCAACGATAGATTTTGGAATCAAACATTTTATACAGTATATACACAACATTTTAATATTAATTACATTTAAATATAGCACAACTTAGAGTTTTGTGAAACAAATTGAAACTTCAAAACAGCTATTTTATTTACCCATAATAATAGTCAATACTGATATTTATTAAAAATCGCACGTCCCTACTTTTTGACACGTATGCATATTAAAGGCGAAAACTGTTGAATTTAATACAGGCTTTTCCATATTTATTAACAATGTTATTATTAAATGAGACAATGTTGAGCGTAATATAAAACACTGGTTATAAAATGACATAAAATGGCAGGCAAAGTGTTGAATTGGAAATCAATTTTTAACAACGGAATGTAAGTACAGTCTTATTTTACACAGTCACTTCTTCCGTGAAACGACTTTTGTCGTCTAAGTTGATAACAATTGCATGAGTCCTTGCATGGCCTGACCTAAGACCTTTAATAGTTTCTGCACTACTTGGACTAGATTTTAAATCACTTTTGTCACTTTTATCCACACCGTTCCTATTTGTTACTTCTGGTGGTCTAATGTCACTACAGTTGGCTTCTCCAGAAATTTTAAATACACCGTTTTGCTTGTCTTCCTTTGAATCTTCATTTAATTCAGTTTTACGTTTAGGTGAATCAGTTGTTACGTCTGTTTGGCTTTGTTCTGCGTTACTATTTTCAGTACTTTTACTAGGAATAAATACCTTATGCCTATACGCGGGAGGAGCTTCAAATTGAATATCTCTACCGCTGCTACTGGATTCCTCTGCCGGTGTAACAGTACACATGAGTTTGTCTGCCACGGCACTGAACACGGTGTTGAGTTTGAGTGGCGCGGAATGATCAGATTGTATTGGTTTTCGTTCATGCATCTTGATGGCATCTTGCATCACGATAATTTTTCTTGCAATATGTGCATACGCTGTGCTTCGTTCTCTAAGTTTATCAAGTTGGTTACAAATTTTCTTAAGCTCCTCCTGCAACAAGTATGTTATGAAATATATCCTGCAATAAATACAATATTCCTGTATTGTTTAAAATCTCCTGTGTAATATAAGCTATACCTCTTTTTAATGGGCCATTACCAACAAGCCCACTGATAGTAGAGTGTCGTGCTATAATTGTCTGGTAGGGATAAATAAAAAAATATCCCTGGACAAATTAAACAAATTGCATCTACCTTCAATGTAAGCAAATTATATTATGTTTGTGTTATGGGTGGTAGTCAATATTTATAATACATAAAAATACTTAAATATATACCAAAGTAAGTTTAATGTAAATCCAGACCATCAGGGATGTACCGTATCTCCTATTTCTGTCACCACAATGACAGTACCAAGTACCGGTTAGAAAGGAAAATATCGGTAGACTTGCACAATTGGCCTAACACGTCAGTAGCTTACTTAATTCATAGACAAACTTAGGCTACTTTCGTTTTTGATCATTAATCTCCAAAGAATAAGGTAATTTTTAAATTTAATAAGTGTTATTGTAAAAACATTGGAAATTATCAATTAAAATCAACGTAAGGTAATTGCTGGAGTTGATAATGCTATTGTTAAATTAATAGCTATCAAGACAAGCAACAAAGTAAAACAATAGTCATCATTTGAGGTTAATAAAGGAGTGTGAAAATTTCAATAGGGGTTTTCCTGATTTTTTAAGCAATTTTCTTTTGTATTTAAGCAAGCAGCAAGGTCCAGAAAATAACAATATTTTACTGTACAGACATGTTTCTGTAAATTATAAATCTAAATACTGAATCATAGTAGCAGCCCAATCAGACATTGCTCGGGTGTTTTGCGGCGGTCCCTCTTACCGTTTTATACACATATCTAGCGTGTGTTTTTATGTATTAATTATACTTTTTCACAATACTGTATAGTGGCAAATAACGAGTGGTATTTAAAAAGTGAATATACAACGGTATTCTATCAAGTCCTAACTGTAAAAAATTTCAAGTCTGTGTTGATTATTCCACCTATACAGATTAAGCTTACCTCTAGATCTCTCTCAGTCATGTTGTCGCAGAATCTTGCTCCATGGTTAGTAGTCATTGTGTATGTTGACTCCGCTGGTTTGGACCTGAACTTGCCAGTCTTCTCCCGGTCGTCCTTCCCATGGCCTCTATATACCATATACGCCTGAAACAAAATCGTTATCAATGATCTATAAATCCTTTTCTCTTTACCGATGGATGTAATTTGCCCGTGTAGGTTGGGATCACATAGTGTGGATCCATGTTGTCCATCAGCCTCTCTGCCTAGCAGCTACTATGAATCGATCATTGATTAAATTTTTTACGGATTCCGTTTGTTGTCTTATTAACTTAAAAATATTTACTCTCTCTAAATCTCTCAATATTAGGAATTCTACTTCTCTATTGAATGACGTCGAATAATAAAGAAAAATATAATGTAAAACTTATTATTATAGTGCCTTTTAAAAGTTTTATTAAATTTCTCCTATGAAATGCTAGAATTGCTTCAACAAACTCCCCTTGAACTGCAAAAGAGAGCCTTTGGCGCTATTACAACACACTCAATATAAAATACTTGCACGATTCCTTTCAGTTAGAAAATCATAATACTTAAAAACACACATGTGGCATTTCTTTACTGAATCCCGTTTCCTAAAGATCAAAATGAAATTTTGTAAATATATTACACACATTCTCTTTTTTTGGTTTGAAATTCAATGCTCAATTTAAAGCTACTCGTAATGATAGTAATTAGTTACGTAATTCTTTAAATAATGTAGGAGTTTACATTTAAATTAAAATACATGTTACATGAATTTTAACTCAAAATCAATTTTCAAGTCTGAGTATTCTTCTAAATACCGAGTCCTTCTATGCAAGCACTTGACATTATTACCTTAACTTAATTAATTTGCTGCCCCAGAGAAATTGTTTGACGTGGACGGAGTGGGCAAAATCTAGTTACAAATAAATTCAACAAATCGAATAAAACACAAAATGTTTACTTTTAACTAAACGATAATAATTATCCAGTATCAAGTTAAAGAGTATCTAAAATGACGCACTCAATTCCAATTTCCAATATTGCATGAACGAGCCTTAAGAGTAACCCTACAGTTGCGGAATCTCATAATGGAGAAATTCCCTCTGAAAAATTTCTAAGAGTATTTAGTTGTGTCCATTGATGCGTACTGGATTCCGTAAAGGAAGCTCGCATATGGCGGACCTAATTTCTAACTTTATAAAAGCTAAGTTGATGGATAGATCGTCTCTGTATTTAATTTGTTAGGCGTAGATTTCTTCATGAGGTCGCAGGTTCGATTCAATAATTCTGGGATTGATTCACTGTAGCGTGCCAGTTTGGAGGGTTAAATAGCTCGTGAAGTTACGCATTTCAGGGATCCCAGTGTCAGGTTGTCAACGCACCATTACTAACGCCGATATCTTTAAGGGCAGGGTACTACAATCAGGAAATCCGACTGCATATTTGTTGTTACGAGTATTACATAAAAACTTATTAAGCTGCCAGACAGGAAAGCAGATGGTCTACTTTGCACAAGAGACCCAATCAAACACGAGAACAAAAAGTTTGTGTTGTATGCTTTTTCCGCGATTACTTGACCAATGGTGGATTGGTCTAGCGTTTCAGGTGTTGAACTTGACTTCATGAGGTCCCGGGTTCGATTCCCGAGTCGGGCAACAAAAGAAAATAAAGTTTTTCCAATTTTCCACAAAAAAATGTTGCTCGGGATTGGACGTGTGCCTGATTTAGCGATAGATTTGCCAATAATCTCACTGTAAGACTTAATGTCTTCGGCTAGTCGTGGATGCCCTGGTTGCGCCTGTGCCTATCTCTTCAGGGTAATGGGCGTGAAGATTTTACTTTACTTTTTAACTTGACCAATGTCCAATGGATTTAGTTGGATATTTTTAGATCATAAATTCTTAAGTGGTTCTACAGAAATTTGATTAAAATGTGTCAAGGAGTTTAAAGTTATAATAATACAGTTTCTATCAAACTCGATCGAAATAAATAAAAAATTGAAATATGTTCTTTGTAGGATTAATGAGTTTAAATTATATTCCTTTACCTTACCTTTGACAAGAGGGCATTAAGTGCAGTTTGTACTTGTAGCTGACTCACGGGAAAGCCATTTATATATTTCCTTTTAATTAGAGAATATGAAAAATTTAAACGGGTTTACGTTTCATATAATATATACCTTTATTTTATATTTGTATCAGATAGTGGCTAATATTTACATTCATCAGGTTTAATATAAATGTAATATACTAGGAGCACGTCCTGGCTTCGCGCGGGTGGACATATTTCTATTTCTTCCTAGTAGTAATGTTGCCTATGTTTATCAGGGGTAAAGTCGTATGGGGGTCATTGGCCAGAAGCGTG
>NJDC01006478.1:40343-51124 GCA_002245475.1 Calephelis virginiensis | reverse complement strand
ACTTTTAATTTTTGACTCTCTAGAAACTTAAACAGCAGGTAGTTTTATTGAATGTTGTTGCTACGCCACGAACAGTTTTAAAATAACCGGGATTTAACATTTTTAAAAACAAACTTTTTGAGAATTCGACATTCTTAGAATTCAACATTATGAGATACACCATTATCAGAATTCAACATTATGAGGTTCAACATATTGAGAATCCAACTTTTTGAGAATTCAACTTTTTGAGAATTTAACTTTATGAGAACTCAACATAATGTTTCAGAGCGGTTTGAAGTACTACGAACGATATGCATTTTTATTACTATTTTTTTGAAATTTACTTTTGTTTATGGAGTGACTATGCATGAAAGTGTCTTTGTATTTTCTATTTTCACGTGAAAGCGGCTGAATCGATTTTTTTTAATTAACATGATTATTAAAACGGAAGAGACATTTAAAAAGGACATAAGCTACATATCTGAAAAAGAATACTTGAAGCAAAAAGTTCGCTTTTCTAAGTATTAATTGGTCTACCAAAATTAAAAATTAAACATTATTTAAATAATTCATTAAATATTTATTTAAATTAATAACATAGATAACTATTGACACAAACTTACAAATTTTAATGTGTATTTGGTAATTTGTTTAAGCAAATATTCAGTACCTTTCCCGTGTTGGTCGGGCTCCTGTGCAGATTAGACCATCTTCCTGCCAGGCAGTTCGTAAAAGACGAAAATAGGCTTACTGTCACTAGCATCGTGACATCCTACTAGGTGGTAGAGTTTCGCAGCGACTCACCCGGATTAGTACCACCGTCTTACCTATTCCTGTCACCATAACGTCCAATGCTTGCCGTTGACGTGTTCCGGTTCGGAGGGTAAGGTAGCCGGTAAACTTACTTTTGCTCGAGGCCTAACATCCCGGCCTTAGGTTGGCAATGCACCATTACCACCTTTGGTGTCTCTAGGCGGCGTGAATTTCTTACCATCAGGAAATCCGTCTGCTTGTTTGCCTTCCATAATCATAAAATTAAAATTAATTTTTAAAAAACCTGTTGAATTTCATTTTAAGTATCCTGCAAGTCAAACATTTCAAAACGAAATACAATTTGACTTTTAAAGCGCCAGCATTTCTTTAGCGAACTCCCCTTCAGCATGAGGGTCTTTAGCGCCGTTTGTAGCGCGCTCTCGGGAAATATTTTTCATATTTCCCTTTAATTAGAGAATTTGAAAACTTTCACGTTCGCGGTCAGTTTTAAACTAGTCTCTAACGTGCTGTTTTAGTGACATATTGAAATTAACTAGTGACCAACGACTAACTACTTTCCAAACTTTTTAGTGCGCCATCTGTGATCTTTTATCATTATCATCTAGATATTTGTTTGTGTGTGTCAAATGTAAGGTAGTGTGGGTAATATTTTATTTATTGATTTAATGTATTTTATATGCATTATTATTGAAAAATATTAGCGTTCTGCACTTCTTCTGCACATAAACTATAAGTGTGCCAAATTTTATGCTCCTGCGTCTGCACAATTTTCGTAAAAAGGGGTCCAAAATTTTGGCATCACGTATTAATATATAGATCATAATTTTAGGGTTTAATATCAAACCTTTTCATGATAACAATGAACATTTCATTGATAAATGGGATGGCTTATACTTGACAATAAGACCAGTTAAATAAAATGAGCTATTCCTCGTTGTACGTATTGATCCGGTTCCTTGGAGTAGAATACACTAGCTGCCATCGGGATTTGCAGCGCGTAAGAAGCGAGCTAAAGTGAATCTGGTAATTACCAACAAGACTACTGGTGGTTGAGTCCTGTGCAGCAACTTGCCCGGGTAGGATTCCACCACCTTACCTATTCCTGCCGCCATAAAGACAATGTCATATTCCAGTTCGCTATACCTTGCCGGGTTCCGAATAGACTTGCATAATTGACCTTAAACCCTGGCCGCAGCACTTACCATCCGGGGAGCCGCGTGCTTGTTCGCTGTCTTTTATCATAAGAATAAATTAAAATAGTAAAAAAATTGTTCAATAACGTTATGCGATTATGAGTCTCGAAATTATTTTTCATGGGAATATATTACCATCGATTTTAAACACTATAAATGTTGTTGGTGAATCGTCCATCTTATTGCTAAGATCTCAGATTATGCGTGTAAGTCAACCGACTAGCTTATTTTTCCACACAGAACACGATATTGACGAAAACTAACGACATGACGTAGGGATTAGTAAACAAACTACTGCTTACCTAGCAATCACTTTGGTAAGTCATTAGACGTATCACATTTTAATAATAAAATTAACTGCTGTTCTAAGTTGATTTCATATTAAACATTTAAACAAAATTTGCAATTGTGTAAAGATAATATAGCATCTAACTATTTCATTAAATTTATAATATGTAAGATTAAAAATAATAATTAAATTAAATTAATAAGGTACACGGCTAACGTTCATGAAACTTGGGTTAGATTTTCGATAGGTTTCGGTAGGTCTGAATGCTTTTTCGATTTTTTCTAGTCCTTCATTAAAATACTTCTCTAGACGAATCACGAAGATAACACAAGCAATTTAGAATTAAGATTAAATTGTGGAAATTATTAAAAACTATAATATTTAGTTACTAGCCGATCTGGCGTACTATGTACCGCTTGACATTGATAGCTATTATTTGTATTTACAAAATTGGTGGTTTTCCCAATATCCCTGCAATTTTCCTGGTTTTTCTCTATATTGTCCTTCTCCTAATAACTTTGTTCATTTTTATATACATAGATTCTTAGGATCAACTTTATAAAAGCGTCTATGTAGAACCTAAACCTACATTTTTAATGAGAGTTCGTACTGCTTGGCAAAATTAAGCGGTATTTCTGAATTTCGCTTTTGTTTACTGGACTGTAACTTAAATTACAAGACGTTTACAATTTCAAAGGAGTGTAAAGTAACAAAAAACTGCACTTCAAAAAAAGTTAGTACACATTATCTATGCGTTGATTAAACTCACACCTTGGTAAATTAATTTCACAAGGGCTCAGTTGGACCTTTATTTAATTACGTATCAAAGCGGCTTACATTAATTAATTATCGCTTTGAACTCTATAAGCATGGAATGCCCTTTGACATGCCCTTGACATCTCCTACAAAATATTACATACTGGTAGAGATACGTGTTAATTCTAATTTAATTTATTAGAAATTAGTATATTTCTTATTAAAATGATCAATTGTTAAAATAAAATTTAATTGGCCATAATTAAAGTAATAAAAACAAAATCTAACGTTAAAAAGTGGTAAGAAGGTTGCCTAACGCCAGTTGGAGCCCCGAGCTCCAATGTCCAATCCAAACTGTCGACAGATGTTTTCCGGGATCATCCATATATCCATATCCATTCCGGAATCAGGATGTACGGGCACTTGTCTTAGTGGATGCTCTCGGTCGCGACCTGTCCTGGATGGCGGCATGCATCCTCGCTGGTGACCCTTAAGACATTCAAGCCCGCGTTTTTGCCGAATCACACTATAATCGGCAAGGGTGTGCAGGGCGCCTCTAGCGTGAGAAGATATGAGACGCATGCAGAGGCAGGCATGGGAGGCCACGATGGAGCGGAAAAAGGTCAACCAAGCCTTACCTGTCCCAGAGCAGGTGACAGTGGAGGTTGTCTGACCGGTCCTTTGAGGGGGAGTTACGGCGACAGTTAGGGTAGCTGTTGTTCCGATTGGTGCGGGTGCTTTCCAGATATGAATGCTTCGGGAAGTATCTGCATAAGATCGCGAGATGGGAAAGTATTCCCGCCTGCCACAAGTGCGGGGAGCCCCACACGCTGGGGGAGTTCGTTTACTGGGAATTAAAGAGTCGTTGTCGCTCAGCAGTCGTTGATGAGGACCACTTACTGACGAGCATTGCTATATATAAGCTCGTTAGGGACAGGTCCTGGAAAGCAGTAGTCTACTTTCGCGAAGAAGTTATAATGCAAAAGGAGAACATGGAGCAGGTCCGGGAGGATGATCTTAATTCAAGCCATCTCCGGTGCAGGTAGATCGAAGGTACATCAAGGAGGTGCAAAGTAACCCGGACCGACATGGAAAAGCTAACGCCATTAACAAGTAAATACATGTGGGATATTGACTCAACAACAATTTTCCCGAAAGCTGTGTCAGTAAGGGGTAGGCAGAGGCACAACCAGAGCACCCACGACTAGCCGAAGACACTAATTTCCACAATGTAATAGGTAACAAGCCTATCGCCAACCGGGCATATATCCAATCCCGGGCAAAGTTTTTTATTGGTAAATTTTTTTTTGTTCTCCGAACCGGGGTTCGACGCCGGACCGCTAGACGACAGAGACAATAATATAGTCAAGTACTGTTTGTGAGTAAACATGGCTGGTTTTGTTGTTATTTACGGATTGTCGAATTTAAGTTTTATACACTATACATATTTTCAACTTTATTGATGCCTTAGTTTATTACCTATCTAGCAGTATTTTTTTTCATAATCACAACTTTACTTTTCTTTCTACAAACGTTTTTATAAGGACAGGTCACGCGATCTTTTTTGTGCACCTATCACTGTTTGCTAGCGCGGACAATCCTTAAAAATATATTTTTATAATAGTATGGTTTCTCTAATTTTATGATAAAAGAAATGTTACTCGGGATTGGATAGGCTTGCCACGTACCACATTGTGGGACTTAGCGTCTTCGGCTAGTCATAGGTTCCCTAGTTGTGCCTATTAAAATAGAATCACAGAAGTAAATAAAAGACAAAGGTATTGCTGTTATTAATTGTACAGTGCCATTAACGTGTCTGTTTAGTAGTCAAAATTGGAAATAAACCATAATTTTGGGAAACGTCATTCCGTTGTCAATTCAGAAAGAAATCAGAAACAGGCATCGTTGAATCAATTAACTTATTAAATTAATAATTACCTCGAGGGCAACGAAAGCTATGGCTACTATGAATGTGAATTTCATCTGCAACGATAAACTCATTTAGAGGGTACTCAGAACTGTGTATCTATAGGACATAATTAAAGCGTTAACGGGTAAAAAAGGAATTAAAAATTTCGCCACGGTACTTGAATCCTCAGTAGCTCAAATGGGTAGAGTATTCGTCGGCTTAAGACATTTCGATGTTACAGGTTCAAATCCTTTCTGGAGCAAAATTTTTTGTTTAAAATTTATAGAGTAGTAGTAGTAGTATCTTCACGCCCATATCCCCGAAGTGGTAGGCAGAGGTACAACCATGGCACCCACGACTAGCCGAAGACACTAAGTCCCACAATGTGATAGGTGGCAAGCCTATCGCCAACCGGGCACTTTTCCAATGCCGACCAACATTTTTTTATTAGAAAATTGGAAAAATCCAAATTTCTTTTTGTTGGCCGATCCGGGATTCGAACCCGGGACCTCATGCAGTCAAGTCCAACACCCGGACCGCTAGATCACAGAGGCGACTAAAATTTATAGAAATAATTGAATTGTGTTGAACAATCATCTCATAAACGCAAATCATCATGGAATGTCATTATAAGTGTTGGTCCGGGCTCCTTTGAAGAATAGACCATCTGTCTTCCTGGCAGGCAGCTCGTAAAAGGCGAGCATAGGTGACACCGAGACATCTGACTACGTGGTAGTTTTGCAGCAACTCGTCCAGATTGGACCACCGCCGTACCGTACCGCCGGCCTAACGTCCGTGCTTGCCGTCGGAGTATTCCGGTTCGGAGGATAAGGTAGCCGGTATATTTACTTTTGCTCGAAGCCTAACATCCCGGCCTCGGGTTGGCCATGCACCATTACCACCTTTGGTGTCTCTAGGCGGCGTGAATTTCTTACTATCAGGAAATCCGTCTGCTTGTTTGCCTTCCAATTTCATAAAAATAAAATAAAAAATAATTTTAAAATAAAATGCCTGAAATAGAAATAGAACAAATTGAAATAAACAACTTTTTGCCAACGTTGTATGAAAGCCTCTTTGCCATATAATTAATTTAATATTTTTAGAAGATTAATATTCAGATTATTTAAAAAGTGTATTTTTAAGCTATTATTTAAAAAAAGGAGATACACGTGATAAGAACAATAACTTTAGTTCAATTTTTTTAATTCAATATTAACAATATATTTTTTTAAATATAATATAAATTTTAATATAATATAATATATTAATTAAATATATTAACAATTTCAATTTAATTTAAGTTAACTTAAATGTTTTCGAAAAGGCAGGCAGGTTTCGACTTTGTTATAAAACTAACTGAATGTCTTGATAGTAAAAAGTATTCACTTTCTGTGTTTTAGATATGAATGAAGTGTTTGATTTTGTATCACATAATAAAATGTTGTAGCTAGAGGCACAACTAGGGCACCCACGACTAGCTGAAGACATTAAGTCCCACAATAAGGTGGCAAGCCTATTACCAACCGGACACATATCCAATACCGAGCAACATTTATTTTTATTAGATATTTGGAGAAATCAAATTTTCTTTTTGTTGCCCGACCCGGGGTCTCATTCAGTCAAGTCCAACACCTAGGCCGCAGACTACAGAGGTGATTAACCTAATATAGTTAAAGATATCTTCTATCTGCCTGGCTAGGTTTGGAAACTGTTATAGTTTACGGTAAATAGGGTTAAATTTAACTTAATTTTTAAAATGTTTGGTTATGAATAACGAAACTGGTTAAACTTATAAATAATTTGCTTAAAATTGAAATATGTTTATTGAAACAACATTTTTTTTTAAATATTAAAATATATAAACACCGAAATGTGCTTTAATATGTCAGTATACTTAATATGTTTAAACATCTATTAAACAAATAACTTTAATTTTATTCTGTTTTTGAACCTAGGTGCACTCTGGGAGTGCCAACAGAAGTGAAAATTTGAATATTAACGTGCATTTTTGATATTTTGAAATGGTAAGGGTATAATTTTGCACGAATTGCTTTAATTATCAGTATGAAAGTACTATCATTTATGCACAAATGTCATTTTCATATCAATAACCTGCGTTTGGCTTGACAAAAACTCGCTAAAGTAAGACCACGTGACGGCTAGGAGCTTCGTCATACAATTTGTACAACGAACATTGATAGTCAACTCATAAAGCTTATTTTCAAGATGGAACAAATAGATCAATGTCTGTTGATATTATACGTATCTGCTACATAAGATGTTGTCTTGTGAAAATGTAATGGTAAGTATATTGCGGCATATTATCATCCACTGCGAATCCTATACTCTTCGGAAATATCTAAGCAATACAAATCTACGTTTCATTTTAGCGCGCTGCGCCGTCTTATTCGCGCATGCGTAGTGCGCCGTCTTACGTTCTAACGATCTGACGCGAGATAAGAAGTTTTAACCCATCCCAAAAAAAAGTGCGCAAGGCTGCCAAAGAAGTTTTCACTTCAAAAATAGTGTTTGTAGGATAGCAAATTCTTAAAAAAACAGATTCTGTAAAATATCATACCTTACTTCCAAAAATGAAGCACAACAACAATGTAACAGTGAGTTGCGTGTGGCAGAAGAAGATTATATACAATAGGTCCGGGTTCGCCGGCGACTGGAGAAATAACCTGAAACAATACCAATTATTGTTAATTTATACAAAATTAAAACATATGTTTTGAAACCTTTTATCGCGCGCTGACAAAATTCTGCCATTTGAGCTGCTGAGGAAGATACATTTAATATTTTCAATTTCATCACTGTAAGAATCGCTTTTTTGGTCTGGTGGTCTGGTGTTGGCGATAACCACATGAGATCGTAAGTACCATTCCCGAGTCAAGATACTAAATCAAGATGTATTTATTAAAACAAACTAGTGGTCGCTCATTGGTCGAAAATCCATAATAAATTTTAATATCTTGTTGATAAGAACGCCATCTTCAATTCTGAAGACCAACTATTTTGTTTCCAAACTTTTTAGTGCGCCATCTGTGATCTTTTATTGTTATTATCAATGTTTGTGTGTGTCAAATGCATGGTAGTGTGGGTAAAGTTTTATTTATTGATTTAATGTAAAGTACATTAAATTAAGCATTATTATTGAAAAATATTAGCGTTATGCACTTTTTCTACACATAAACTGTAAGTGTGCCAAATTTCATGCTCGTGCGGCTGAGCAATTTTCAAAAAAGGGAGTCCAAAGTTTTGGCATCACGTATTGATATATAGATTTTCTTTAAAAACAATGTTACACGGGATCACTAGTAATACAAGGAAGATATCGCACTGCTTTGTGTAGGGATGCAAATTTTAACTTTCTATTTAAAAAATATACTGATGTGTTACAAATACGGCACCGCATAACACACTGCCGCGCTCCAGTGTGCAGTGTGATATCCACCTAATTCAGTCAATTTTGGATGCCCTGATAGTGCCTACCTCTTCGAGGATATGGACGTGAATATACTTAAGACTCTCTAAACATATATTTATATTTTATTTCTTTACTCAAATTGTATTTTTAATGGTTTTATGTAAATAAAAATTGGTGGAAATATTATGAGACTTCATCCGATTGTTCAAATAAATACCAAGTACATTAGATAATAAATCTATTTTCCAAATTTCTAGCCCCATGCAGAGTCGAACCCTAGCCACTTGATCAATGTTGTCAGACAATTACCTACTTTTAGAGATCTCCTGGTTAAAAGATATTTACGTCTGAAAACTACACGCGTCAAGTTGAAAAAATGTTGAATGTTAAGCCCCTTCAGTAAGTAGCATTTAAGCTAGATGTGTCTAGCTAAGAAACCTGTCCGTAGATCTTGTCTTGAGTTTTGAGTTTGAGATGAGGCAAAGTAAACGTCAATACTTATACTCTGATTGCCCTCCATTAAACCAAGCATGAAACAAGTTTCTGGATGGGTACACAATAAATCCTCAGGATATTAAACTGATATGAACATCGTCCAGTAATTAAAAGACCATCGGCCTTAAGAAACAAATGTAAGCTTGACGAATGAGAGGAGAGATCTTTCTAGGTTGCAGTGATCCTCGGGGTCGACATGGGTTCATCAACACCAATTATAATAATGACATGTTAGTTTAGCTACCCTACTCCCCAAACATTAAATAGAAGCTCCCGTAATAGCGTCTATAAAGATTAAGCAAACTTTTAGTTCTTTTTATTTAATCGCCTTTGTTCTGGCGTTGGATTAGATTTTTGAAGTCCCGGACCCGACCTCTAGTTCAGGCAACAAAAAAAACTAGAAAATGTGTATTTTCAATTTTCTAATATCAAAACGTTGACCGGGACTAGCTATGTGCCAGGTTGACCACGTGCCACCTATTACATTGTGGGACTTAGTGTTTTCGGCTATACGTGTGTTCTCTGGTTGCCTTACCTCTACAGGGATATGAGCGTGAAGATACTTACTTTTATCATTCTCAATGGGTGGTTTAGAGCTCGGCGACAGCTCGTCCTGCTACTTGCCCTTATCGTAATCCATGAAAAGTAAGTATCCAGTTAACTTGCACGTAATATCTATGATGTTCATGGGTGACAGTTATCTCTTATCTTCTGTGTTTTTTTTTAATGTTGTATTATTAATGTTGGATTAAGCCGTTACTTTGAACAGGCAGCATTTATCGATAAGGTTCAGGCACATGTATTATATTTATCTTTGTTCATTTATTCAGACTAAGTATTTGAAATTAACAAAATATTAAAGTCACTATAAATTTCTTGGAACTTTTCCGCTTGCAATAAATCATTTTAAAAGCTTGAAAACTGTAGCACCTTTAAATAAAAACCTTTACAGTTTCCAAATTGCTTGCATGCTGAAGTACGCTTAAAATTTGCTGAAAAAAGTTGCTGCGTGTATACCTTGTCACATATTGCTGTTATTCATTTGGCGTTCATACTTTCTAACTATAATCAAAACTCCGATCAGAATAATTTATTAAGTAATATAGTAACTTAGATTGATGATTTTTTTCAGTTTGACTTAAAAGTATTGTAATAAATTATATAATTTTAAACAGTTTAATAGACAATTCTACCTTCTGTCACTATAACGTCAGTGTTTTTCACTGTTGTGTTATTTTTTGGAAGATAAGTTATCTGATGTACTACTCAAAAGGCTTATGATCTTAGCTTCAAGACAGCAGCACCACCAGTAACACATTGTATATTTGAAATAAAGGTGACACGTATTTCTAATTACTATGAAAGATGTTTACTTATTTATTTCTTATCCTATACAAAAGCTATAAAGGTTTTTTGTGAAACTCCTACTAAAACATTTTAACTTAGTTTGATAACTGACCTTTTAAACGGAATATTTGTTTTGTACTTCCATAATACATGGACACACTAAAAGTTTTGCACTGCTAGCTAATCGGAAGTATTTGAATTTCGAATGTTATATTTTTAAAACGTAGAACCTTCTTAGTAATTAAAAAAAATGGCGGGAAATAATTTGTTTATTGATTTTTTTATCACACATGAAAGTTTGACGTACGCAACAAAAAAGGAATTAAGTCGAAAAGATTTTAGACCAATGATTTTGTATGATTTTAAAAGTTCTCTTTCTCCGCATAACTGTGCCGTTCGTCTTCAAAATGTTTTTTGCCAGTATGGCACCTTGTTTGAGCAGTTTGTTGAATATGGGAGAGGTCGAGTTTCTTTACATGACGAATTTCGTAAATGGCGGCCTCCAACTGCCGTCAACGAAAATAATGTGGCTACTGTTAAGCGATGATTATGTACCTATGAGACAATTCGAGGACTATTGGGGGTTGGTATTTGCCAAATTCAGAA
>NJDC01006478.1:27985-39778 GCA_002245475.1 Calephelis virginiensis | reverse complement strand
TATTGATTTTTTTATCACACATGAAAGTTTGACGTACGCAACGAAAAAGGAATTAAGTCGAAAAGATTTTAGACCAATGATTTTGTATGATTTTAAAAGTTCTCTTTCTCCGCAAAAATGTGCCGTTCGTCTTCAAAATGTTTTTTGCCAGTGTGGCACCTTGTTTGAGCAGTTTGTTGAATATGGGAGAGGTCGGGTTTCTTTACATGACGAATTTCGTAAATGGCGGCCTCCAACTGCCGTCAACGAAAATAATGTGGCTATTGTTAAGCGACGATTATGTACCTATGAGACAATTCGAGGACTATTGGGGGTTGGTATTTGCCAAAATCAGAAAATATTTTTCGAAGAATTGAAACTTTGAAAACTTAGATCCCTCATGAACTGACAGCGGAGCAGAAGCGGGCTCGCGTGGAATAGTGCTCACAGATGCTACTGAAGTACGACCACGGACCACTATTTATGACATTGTCCCAGGAGACGAAACGTGGAATTATTGTTTTGAACCCAAGAAAAAACAGCAATCTTGTAAATGGGTGTTTGAAAATGAGAACAGGCCAACAAAAGTAAGACAGGCGAGAAACGTTGGTAAGAAAATGATCGCGTTTTTTTCCTAGCTACGGCCGAGTGGTATTCTACCATTTGTTAATCCAGGGTGTTAGAAAAAGTTTGCGAAAGATAACCCAAAAGCCGCATTCTCCTACACCAAGATAACGCTTCCACACACGGCCAACGAAACAAAGTCATTTTTAGTTTCCGAAAAAGTACATCTCGTCACTCATCCTGCGCATAGCCCCGACCTAGCACCCTGTGATCTCTGTATTTTTACCAACTCCGAAGAGGCAGTGATAACGTTCAATCAGCACGTATAAAACATGTCTTCAGATCTGTCGTCCTCCTGTTTTAAAAATGGTTCGATCGCATGAAAGAATGTTTAAAATGTAAAGGAGATTATTTTAAAAAGCAATAAACATAATATTTTGGTCATACAATGTTGTTTCTTTTAGTTACGCTAAACTTATAGTGTCTTATTAATAACCACGGAGCAAAGCACGCCAAAGTTCAACCTGGTATTTTAGTCTTTATTAAAAAGTGATACAGACTGTAATATCAACTTAGTTTTACTCCTACTGTAGTCCATGCTTATTAATAAGACGTTTAGTGTGACCTACGTAAGTCTATTGTTTTATGTATGTAAATTCCATAACTTCAATTTTTTTTTATCTAAATGGCTAATGTGTTTCTAACCTCACGTATTTTACAACTTCACCGAACTTTAAAACTGTTTTTATTCTAATTTATATTAAGTAAAATACTAGTGGGTGCTTATAGTTATACAAAGTTACGGGGTTTGTATTTCATGATTTATATTTTGTCAATTTTCGGATACGTATTACAAGATAGAGAGAGTTTTACTGGAAAATCAATATCTAATCTCCTGTAAACAATTACATACGTTTTCGTTTCATAAATGTATTCACATTTGCTTTTGAAGAAAACAGAAAAAACTTTTCTTTTTAGTTTTATTTATGATGTGCTGAAAAAGCGACGTCAGTAAAGCAGCATTTACATATTCGAGAATTATCGGAGTTTCGCATTTTTGCAATGATATACCTACTCGGAAAAATTAATATAGATTTTATTAAAATTTGTCGGAATCAATTCCTACTCGTTTATTTATTAAACTCGTTAATGCCGTTTAAAATAATGCTTTCAACAGAATTCAACTCACTCGTATTAAAGCTAGAATTTTCGTTACTTAAGTATTTTTAATAATTTTGTAAACTACATAAGACATATAAAACTTCTTGGCCTTTTGCATTGCATTAAGCTGGTAGTGTAAAAGCAAAATAATATTTTTTAATTTAAAAGCGACTGCAATCACATTACCAGGTAGATAAGCTGTTACAAAAAATGCAAATTTAAATATAATTCAAAACTTACTTATCGCATCCTGTTCAAGTTGTCTTTGAGCTAAGTCTTAGGTTTTTCTTAATTATGATCAAGCTTTAAAAAAGAGAACCTCTATCTTTTAAAAATAGGAAAAAATACAAGCCCGTTAATATTCTTTCGCCAGATCTTCTTAACAAGTGACAGAGTTGACAGACTTACAAAAATTACTAAAACACGTATTTTCCCTTAGCAACAATTAATCCGCATAACAATTTTCGCTTTCTATCTTGAACACTTCTTACAAAAGTGTCCAACACAACATTTTACCGCCGCTTTTTTAGAGTGGGGAAGGTTTCCGAAATAAAATGATGCACGTGTTATTATAAAGTAAGTATCTTCACGCCCATATCCCCGAAGAAGTAGGCAATGGCACAATCAGGGCACCCACGACTAGCCGAAGACACTGAGTCCCATAATGTGATAGGTGGCAAGCCTATCGCCAAACGGGCACATATCCAATCCCGAGCAACGTTTTTTTATTATAAAATTGGAAAACCCCAATTTTCTTTTTGTTGCCCGACCCGGGATTCGAACGTGCTTTTATAATTGTAGCTAACAAAGAGTCAGCATACCCAGTTTAAATTTCTATCTCAATAATTGGGGAATTGTTCACACAAAGTTCCACCCCATTTTGAAAGGTGAATGGGGACCCAAAAAAGACAAAATGTAGAACATGTTGCTCTTCAATTCATAAAATGTTTGTATTTACAAAAAGATACCTAAAATCGTTGCTCTGCTTGGACATGAAAAACGGACAAACAAACACTCTTTCACATTTATAATATAAATGTGGACCATTTCTCCATTGCAAATTAAGATAAATCGCTATAAAATTCCTTTAACGGCTTACAAGTCGCTTTATTATTTAAGTGATACTCAAACTGAATATCCATTCAAAAGGCGGAATTGACTTAAGATGCAATCTCTTCTAGTAAACATGAATCAGAAGCACTGAGCTCGGCTGAACTAACTAATCTGACCTGTGTACACCCAGCTTTGTATTTTAGATTGTGTACGTTTTGATCCATATATTGTGTACTAGCTTTTGCTCGCAGCTCGCACGCGTCAAATTAAAGTAGTAAACTACTTTGCAGAGTTAAATATTTCTCTTTTCCCTATACCTTGAAGATTTAGTGCTATTTTTGTGGTATCTAAATTTATACACTTTTCTTTACTTTACTTATTTTTTTTTACATTTCACCTTTTTAATATATCTTTACAGTTTTTGCCGTTTATGCAAAGTGGAGATAAAAAAAAGTAGGTTGCCCTATGGGCACCTCTAATTGGTTCGAACCCCACATAGGCAACTCTCATATTTTTTGAGGGTCGGTCCTAAGTCTGGCGTCTCGAGGTCGCAGCGTTTCTTATGCAAGAAGCGGCGCAAGGGCTACGTGGGGCGATACCAGCCGTTTTGCAGCAAGCGTGTTTTAGGCTGCGTAATTTTAAATCTGTGATTACTTTTCAAGTAATTATATAAATGAAAAAAGTACAGAGTAGCTACTTGTACTTTATGTGAATAAGGATTAGTAACGATAAGGAGAAATTAGCTTATGAAATTTTGGTAGTTTTTTAAAAAAAAATCAGAGATAAAAATAGTTACTGTGAGTCAACCCTAGAAGATTAATAAATATATACTATTACGGCCTTTTTTGTAGCCCTTGTTATGATGTACACTCCCATAATAAATTGTTTTGATATATCTGAAAAGCCAGCACGAAGCGACTGAAAATCGTTTTTTTTACAGCTTCGTCACAAAATATGGAATTATCTCTGCCGTGCAAATACTTAACTAGAGTCTGTTTTGTAAAAAAAAAATATTCTCATGTGATTACTCGGCTAATAACAAACGAAAAGGTAGATGATGACAGTTACTAGGTGGTCTCATTAATTTTTACGACTAATAAGAGTTATACAGGGGCAGGCATTTGTGTGATGAACATTTAAATGTCTGCATTTCTGGGTCTAGGTGTTTATTAAATTTATTCTTGTAACACCCATAACACAAGCACATTATTTGCTTACTTTGGGGTTAGATTCGATTTGTGTAATTTGTCAAGTTTTTATTTTATATAGGATAACTAGCCAACCCGGCAAACTTCGTAACACTCGATATTAACAAAAAAAAAATTTAAAAAATTGGAAAAAACTCTCCATTTTAAAACATTCTTCATTGTTGCTTCGCTTCTATCGTTGTTTGCGTGATTATACACAGCGTGTAGCCTATATCATCGACAAATGGACCAACTGGCACTGGAAAAAAATTCAAATCGGACCAGTAGTTCCTAAAATTAGCACTTTCAAACAAACAAACAAACAAACAAATATTATTATAAATGCACAAAATTTTCATCTACGTGGACGAATTCATTATCCATTGATTTTTTTAATTAAAATCGTTTGCAACATATACAGTTTAGCATATTGCAATTAAAAAATGTAAAACCGAAAAGCCAGGTTATTAAAAATCTACTGAGGCTTTTACCTTCTTATCGTATGGTGTACGTCGCCATTCATATATTTGTACATCATTGCAGTCCCACATACATCTTTCACAACATCCACCATGCTATCTTTTAAAACATTCCAATCGTCACCGATATCTAAGTCTGGTAGGCACTCACTATCCAGCCTGTCTTGGACTTGACTCTCATACATGCTTCCTACAAACACGTCTTGCAACTTTTCACTCTTTATACTTTCTAGCAAACGTAGGTGAAATGGCATTACCAAGTAGACCACTGGTCGAAGAGCGCTATCATCTTACCTATTCATTCCGGCATTACGACAGTGCCATGTTTTGGTCCGAAGTAGTCGGTAGACTTGCACAATAGGTCTAACACTTCAATCATAGGAGAGCGACACACCTATAGCATTCATGGTGTCTATAGGCCAAGGTTATCTCTCACCATCAGGAAAGGAAAGTGTTATTTGCTATTTTATTATGACAAAAAGCACTGACACCTAAGGATGCAAATAAATTTAGTCAGTGGTAAAGTAAGACTTGCCAGCAAAGACGCCTAAGCTATTCTTTTCAGAATAATTTCAGTGCTTGCTGTTATTGTTTTCTAATAGTCGGTCGAAGTTGGGGCATATTCTTACTGAATTCCTGACCACTGACCTCTTACGGGTTCAATATCCTAGTCTCAGTTTATAACACTCTTACCAGGTGTAAGGTATGATTTTAACATACTAAATTGTTTGTTCCAGCAAGGGTAAAAGTGTTACAAAAGATATTCCTACACTATTTTCTGCAGTACCTCAAAAATAAATAGTTTCGAATGCCAAAGAGAACCCAATATACTAGTGCTGGTTATTAAAATGTCAGTTCCTTTTCAATTTGGGCTTACAATTTTGGTGGAATCGTAAGTTTGAGCAAGGTTTAATGGAAATGTCGGAGAATGGCTTTAATTTTTGGCGTCTAATTGTTCCAACAATCGCTGGAGTTTATATTTTATTACTGAGGCTGCTCTTAATTTCGGTTTCTTTAAAGTTACTCCCTGCGGACTGATTTAAAAATTGAGAGGCTGAAGTATTGAAAATTATTTCCTTCTATACTGAAGTTGTCAAGTGGAATGGGGTTTTGCAAATCAGAGTTGGAATATTTGAATATTAACTACTGAATTTAAATTTTGCAGTGATATTTTGAATTAAAATGTGGCGCTTTTATTCTGATTTGATATTATTAACATTTAAAAAAAACAAAAATTGCTTAGTGGATATACTCACATAGATATATTAAGGAAGACAGACAGCAGAAATTCATTATATATAGCCATGGAGATGAATCGGCTCTCGTTAAACTCGGACGGAGCTTTCCTCACCATGATGCACAGCCGAATCCCCCACATGAGGAATACCACCTCCACTGTCAACAAATAGATTCAAGTTAAGTCATTGATTGAGGGGTTAGTGTACACGCCGAGCTGCAAGTTGTTCGATTCCCGACGAGGTAAGGTATTTATGTGATGAACAGAGGTGTCTCTACTTCTCGGTCTGTGTTTTAATTTCAGTTTATTCAATATCTGTTTATGTATTAATATGTAGTGTGTTTCACGAAGTTTAATTACCTTACTTTGGGTTTACCTCTATTTATGTAACTTAATGAGGGACATTTATATTAACATTAGAAACAACAAAAACTTCGTAAATAAGATACATAAATAGGAACACACATATCTTTACGACAAGTTCCTTGCGGGAAAAGCAGAGTATCTATCGAGCGGTGTTACGATTTCTGCAGAATGTCTTATTAGACAACGTATTAAAATATAGCCAAACATAAAATATAAAGTTCTCAATAGGTACGACTATACATTAATTATTGCATTTTCTACTGGGATCCACTACCCTACCTATCCCTGCCCTCAGAATGACAGTATATGCAGTTCCAATCTGGAGGACAGACCTAACTTCCCGGCCACATGACATCGATGCTCCTATAATTTCTATGGTGTCTATAAGACACGATTGTATCTTAACATCAGGCCAGTGTGGTTATTAGCTATAGTGGTAAAGATAATAAAAAATAGCATGAAAAATTTTACATAAAAAATAAAATAATGTATATTTAACAAGGTAACGCCTTCTCGTATCAATAAAAAAAAACCTGAACGTCTTGTTGATCTATGACTTGGCGCTACGAGCCGTTACAAATTTTCTATTTCCGTTTAGACATTTCAAATGATTCCTGAACTCATACATAAATTAATACAATCGCGGCGTCTTCAGACGTCCATGTCAACTGATTATACCAGTTTGATTAACTTGGTTATTTTTTTTATTACAGCTATTAAATAAATAAACATCCCTCCAGAAATAACGAATATTGATGTATCCCCAAAGTAAACTAATCAAATGTTTGTGTTATGGGTGTAAGTCTAATGCATAAAAGTACTTATATAGAAAGCAGTAGAAATTTGAAAAATATCCAAATCTGAAATACAAAGATATGTTCATCACCTGCCCATCATATGCCTGCCCTCATCACCAAATTAATGCTAGCCTCAGGACTGGTCGGTAGAGTTAGGCGTGTACAGCCTGTACGAACTGACTGAGCACCTTGCACTGTGACGACATTTGTCATTTTAACTTTTCACTCATTTATAATTTTTTAGATCACCTCTGTGGTCTAGCGGTTCAGTTGTTAGACTTGACTGCATGAGGGCCCGGGTTTGAATCCCAGGTCGGGCAACAAAAAGAAAAATTGGGTTTTTCCAATTTTCTAATAAAAAGAAATGTTTCTCGGGATTGGATATGTGCCCGATTGGCAATAGGCTTGCCACCTACCACATTGTGGGACTTAGTGTCTTCGGCTAATCGTGGGTGTCCTGGTTGTGCCTCTGCCTACCTCTTCGGGGATATGGGCGTGAAGATGCTTTTTTTTACCATTTTTTATGTTGATAAAAGGTCGGTTTGATGACGGTAACAAAGATGCAATCGCCACTGAGCGCGTACAGCCAACGCGAGGGGCCGCGCGGGGCAGTGGGAGAGGGGTCGCATCCCAGCAGAGTGCACTGTTGGTTCGTATGAGTAGTATGTACTTTAACTGTTCGACTAACGCGTCGGTCAGAACCTTTCTTTTTTCAAAATACAAAAGAGTCAAACTAGTCAACAAACATACCAACTTTTTTAAATTTTCGTGTTCCCTTCTGAAAGAAAGGGCATTCGGTAGATATAAATAACTGCTACAAGTGCCACTTGCATCGATAATATATTTACAAATATGACCTCCTCCTCGCATCGTTATCCTCATTACTGAGAGCCGTGATTCCCTAGTTGAGGGATGAACTTGATCCGAACAGTTGCACGCCACTTATTCCTCTCCTTGCCCGAATGGAGGGCAACGTATAAGTTGGTCTCCAGGGTTGTTCGGATCTGATCAGTCCACCTAGTTGGGTTACGTCCTCTCGGTCTCCTACCATCAACTTTTCCGGTGACCATAAGTAGCTCGAGGTTGTTCCCTTCTTTCCTGGCGATGTGAACAAAGAACTCAAGTACTCTTCGAAGACAAAAAGATGAGAGTCTGGTCTTTACTTTGAGTTCCTGTAGTATAGACGCATTTGTGCGGAAGGCCGTCCATGGGATCTGAAGCATTCGCCTCCAGGACCACATTTCAAAGGCATCGATGCTTTTGCGGTCAGCTTTCCTCAGTGTCCATATTTCTGCCCCATATTGAAATGGGCAGTATCACAGTCTTCACAAGTCGCATTTTTATTTTGCGGGAGATGTTGCGATCTCTCCATATGTTTGAAGATTGACAATGTGGACATAAAAGGTGAATTGGACGTTGCAATGCAGTTTGAACATTTTTTCACCAATATTGCAGCAGGAACTATTAGAGTTCTTAACTCTTCACCAATCATTGCAAAATCATAATTGAAGCAACATGTAACAGAGTGTAACAATAATTTTGAATTTTCGTTGTTGAAAAAATGATATAATAAAAGTCTTTAAATCATTAAAAATGAAAAATACTTTAGATTTATGGGGTCATTCTCTAAAAATAGTTGCTTCAATAATACATGTAGCTGCTCCTTACCTAGCTGTAATACTCAATTGTTGTGTTTCAAATGGCGTTTTTCCTGACCTAATGAAGATTATTAAGGTTATACCTCTATTTAAATCTGGAAGTTCGTCTGATCCCACCAACTATCGACCTATCTCCGTTCTGCCTACCCTTACTAAAATATTTGCAAAAATTTTACTTAATCAAATGTTATTACATTTTAACCTATTGGGTTTATTTCATAATAAGCAATTTGGTTTTACAAGGGGTAGATCAACAGTCGATGCTGGTGTTGAATTGTAAAAAAAAATTATGAAGCCTTGGAGGACTCTCAGGATGCACTCGGTTTATTCTGTGATTTGTCCAAGGCACTTGATTGCGTTAACCATGATACTCTGATCAGGAAACTTCGCCATTATGGAATTAAAAATAAGTCACTCGATCTTCTGATTTCTTATTTGAGTGGGAGAATTCAGAAAGTCGAGATTAATGGTGTAAAATTGACAGGTGCTGCTCTTACCGTGGGTGTCCCCAGGGTTCCATTCTAGGACCAATTTTTGTTTCTCATATACATAAATGACTTGCCTTACTACGTAAGGGATAATCATGAAATAGTGTTGTTTGCGGATGACACTTCACAATTATTTTTATGTGAAAAGACAACTGGGTAAGTATGACGAAATGAGCGATGCTATTTCAAAAGTTGTACACTGGTTAAATGTAAATAATCTCTTTCTAAATGAAAACGAAAACAAAGTGCATCAAATTTTCAATGCCTAAGGTAAGGCAAGTAGATACCAATGTACAACTCAATGGGAACAAACTGGACCTAGTAGATTCCACCACATTTTTAGGAATCACTGTAGATAAAAAGTTACAGTGTGCGGGACATTGCAAAACTTGCAATGAAATTGAGCTCAGTAGCTTACGCTGTTAAGAAAATAAGGCAGTTAACAGATGTCGACACCGCTAGAATTGTTTATTTTAGTTATTTCCACAGCATCATGTCTTATGGTATTCTTCTCTGGGGAAGCTCGGCCGAGGTAAACACAATATTTGTCTTGCAAACGAGGGCTATACGGGGCAATTCTAACTTACGCCCAAGAGTTTCCCTGAGGGAAAAGTTTAAAGAAATAAAAATTCTAACTCAATACATTTTTGAAAACTTGATAATATATGTCAATAAAAATATAAATTTGTTTAAGAAAAATTGTGATGTACATGCTGTAAACACAAGGAATAAAAACAATCTTGTTGTGCATAAGTCTCGTCTACACAGAATCAGTTATTCTTTCATGCGCCAATGTATACGTTTTTACAATAAGCTTCCCGAGCATATTAAAGACTGACCATTTAATAAATTTACAAAATGTATTAAGATTAAGTTATATGGTAAGGGTTATTATAAGATTTCAGAATATTTAGAAGACAGAAATGCTTGGGATTAATTGCTCCTCATACCAATCTCTGCAAATTATTTGTAAATGTAACAAATTTTTGTAAATTAGATTCATAAGAAAAAAGACAAGCCCGCTGAGTTTCTTTCGCCGGATCTTCTCAGTGAGTAGCCGCGTTCCGATCCGGTGGTAGTTTCTAGAATTATATACACGCGTTACAAGAATCTTTGTATAGATCTACGTAATAAAGCTATTTTGTATATATGTCCTAAGCTTCCGGTCATAAGAAAGCAACGCAACCGTAATATCCTTTTTGTGTAATAAGATAGCACACTATCACACGGTTCTATAGATGGTGAGCGATAGCTGGCCTATAGACGTCAAAGCTGTTGTAGATGCCTTGCAGGAAGGTATATTCTACACAGAATAACAAGAACACAACGGGGAAAATGTGTATCTTGTTTACACGCGACGGTTGTCAAATGTCTGAATTATCGACCATACGGATGTATGGTCGATGATCTGAATGTATAGATTGTAGTTTACAGTTGACACATTGCTCTGTTAAATTAAATTGCTTTAAGCGATACATTGTAAGAAAAAGCTGACTACAGGAAAAAGTTCTTATAGGTACTATTTATTAAAAACAAGAAAACTTTTACACCTACAAATTAATATTTTTTTTGTTTTTTTTTTGTTTAAACATAGCGAACAAGCACGCGGCTTTTCTAATGATAAGAGCCACAGCCTATAGACACTATAGATGCAAGTCTACTGCTACCCTTCTCTCCGGGTCGGAACTTTACATTGTCATTATAGCGGCAGGAATAGGTAAGGCGGTGAATCCCTACCCGGGCAAGCTACTGGACAGCAATATCACTATTACGCTATATGGTAATGACCCGTTTCGCCCTTTGCTCGCCTCTTGCAAACGCCAGTTAGGAAAGCAGATAGTCTATTCTACACAGAGGACCCGGATAAACACGGGTAAGTAGATATTAATTAATTCAAATGAGATAAAACACACAATACCCATGTATTTTCACGGATCAAAATTTTATTATTGAATACAACAATACAATTACAAACTCAAGCTAATTAGTTGACGCTCCAATATTTTCATAAATATACATCTCGTCCCCCGCGAGCCTCTATATCGTTATCTGCCGTTTGACATAAACATGGAGATAGGGGCGCGGTCACAGTGTTTTACATAATCAGATACAACATAATGTTATGTTAATATGAATACGAATTGTACTGGGAGTTGCCAACGTTTTTTTATCGCTACGATAATAATTTACTGTTAAATTCAGTTGTATATTTGTACAGATGTTAATCAATAAGGTCTCAAATATTTATATTTGTTAATAAAAGGGGATGTAGTTTAATTCTCGAACTAGGCAGGCGTCTATTATCTAAATATAAAAAACCCCAATTTTGCGTGATGCGATATCACGCCTGACCGGATGGACCAATTCTAGGACCGGCTACGGCGACTTGTAGGTCATTCTGCCATGTCTTTGGTATTAATTAAGTCTTTATTTCAGTTATTAGTCACTATTCACAAAGTCATGTCAAGGTCTTGAGTAAAGCGATGGCTTTGTTACTCAAGCTCGTCTATGAGATTTAGCGGCAGCGAGGAAAATCCCGATACACTAATTTCTTCATGATTATTTCATTTGTGCACTTTCACTAAACAAAATTACCTAATTTTACTCATAATTAATACTGAATTCATTAATTAAGAAAAAGAAACTACCATCTTCTTTCACGATGGCGCCAAAACTCTTTTTTTTTGTTGTGTTGGTTATTGTCAGGAGAAGGATCTTGTGAAAAGAAAAACCCGGGAAAATAATAGTAAAATGGGAAAAACAATCCCTTAATTCAGACAAACAGTTAATAGTTGGTAATGTTAAGTGATACGAAGTTCGCGGA
>NJDC01006478.1:0-27549 GCA_002245475.1 Calephelis virginiensis | reverse complement strand
AAACCATAAATAATAAGTGGTGATATTCCGGGCGAGCTAATTCATAGAAATCTACCACTTAGCTAAACGGGCAGTATTCGTGGCTATACCACTTACCTAAACTACTTGATTATCAAGATCACATAACTTCGAAGGTCATATAATTTCAGAAATCGTGATTATTGTCGCACGCATCGCTACCAATGACTTTGAAATTACAGATTACGGTACCTATTACGAGGTATTTTTAACTTTTTCTTTCTTTACAAATGGCCTTTATTGCGTCAGACACAATAATCCCGCCAATGCCTTGTGGTGAAAGAGACACAGGAGAGCTTCATTGCTTTACAGATTCAAAGCTGAGAAAAACCCAAATACCAACAGATTACCAATTACATGCAGACACTCACATTACTACAGCAAATATACTCAGAGTTAGAAACATGCAATCACTTGACTTGCCAATGCCTATATTTTTATATTGTTATTAGTTAGTTAGGTGATTGCTAAGAAATTTGATAAATTATGGATACGTATCAAACAAAAGACACTTAAAGTTAGTAGGGCGAGAGATTTCTTTTGGGAGGATTTTTAAGTTAGTTTCATGAGATAAGTGAAGTATTCAGCCGTCAGTTTTTTACCAATCAGTTATGTATCTTAACTGGATAACGTCAGGGGCGAGCACTAACACAGAAATAACAACAATAGGGAAAATAGTAGTATAAAGAAACTAAATAGCTTACACATAGTAAACGAATGGTCCCACCAATCGGTGTTGCAGAGATACGCCTTGAGGTCGTCCTTGGTCCGGCCGACGATGACGGCTGGAGGCGCAACCAGCGTGCGGATGGCCAGCAGCACGCAAGCCACTCCCACGATCACGCCGATGCGCCGCAGCAGGTACATGTCCGATATCTTCACCGCCTTCGCTGAACGCACTTGGAATATCACCGATATCCTGTTCACCAAAACAGTCATCATTAATTATATTTCAACCGTCACCTATGGAAACAACAAACGTTACTGGTGGTATGATGGCGAGGAGTATAAGACAGGTATGCGGAATATGATGTTAACACTAACGTTATACCGACAGGAATATGTAAGGTGGTATTATCAACGCATAATGAGCACAATACTCTACCAAATCGTTAGACCTGACTATGCTTTTGGAGTTATTACTTTCACAAGTGACTGAAGGGATATTGACAGAATCCTACGATTCTGATATAGGCAATGCTAGTAACACAGTAGACATTGCACAAAAACAACCTGATTTTGTCATTTTCCTGTGAGATCTAGTCCTACAGATTTCATCACAAATGTATCTGCAAATCAACTGTCTAAAATCTTGATATATGTATCGAAATGAATCTCCACTTCCCCTGGTCATCGCAACACGGCTGAAGGGATTTACTAATTTTGTCAATTTATATTTGTTGTGCTAGTCATTGTCCGTAGAAGGTTCTCACGAAGTGAAAAACAGGAAACATTGCAGGGAAAATGAGAAAAACAATTCTTCATTTTTTCCTAAAATAACTGAATGGTGGAATAAAGTTCACCGAGACTGCTAGTATGAAATAAAATCAATATTTAAAACAGGACAACGTCTGTTGCGTCATCTAGTTCGTGTATGATAAAAATAATGTCTGCCCGATAACCTTTTAAACTTATCTTCTCATGAAGTCTGTGGTTGTCTGTTAAGCAAAACGTATCAGATTTCTTCTTTCTTCATTACCCTACAAGGTTTAATGTCACTGAAAATGTCGCAAGAGGTTTTAGAATATTGCTTTCCGTTGGCGTGCCTCATTTGCATTTTTATTCCAAAAAAATCTGCGAGTAATGCGTATTATCCTTCGTAAGACAATACACTTAGCATTACTTTGTTATCTTTGTACAAACGACAAAGAATTTGTTTAAATTTAAGATAATGGGTAGATTCGTTGGTTTTAAAAATGTTTAAATAGATACTTGAGTTTACGCACAACTTTGCCTGTTTAATAAATATCATATAAACGAGTTTGTCTCAGTTAGTGTTGGATATGAGAATAAGAAGAAGCCTAACTTAATATACACATCTGACGTCATCGTTAAGACAGAGGGAGAGAGTGCTCTCCCTCCGTCTTAACGTCATGAGAACTGTGAGTTTATTAGTTGTTTTATGCCATACAAAAATTCTACCAGTTGTAGACTCTTGCCGTGCCAAATATGTAAACGAGGGATCTACTTAGAAATTGCTGGACTTTCATACAAATTTAAACAACCGAATTTACTCTATTACAAAAAAAAAAGAAATAAAATTTTGGTAGGTTTGAATATACTCGTAATATCAAAGAACCTTTGTTGGTCTCCGAAACCTTTCTTTTCTTGAATCAAAATTTTAACTATTGAGCAACTATTCTATTAGCGGTCCTGAACAACTATTTGATTACGATGAAGTAAGACTTTCTCTTAAGACTGTGTATAGTAGTATATAGTATAGTGAGCTTTTGCTCATACGAATATGGTTTTAATAAGTTTAATTATCAATAACTTTGAACCTTTCTAATACTTTAATCGTTAACAGAAGAAGATTACTGTAAGAAAACAATAAAACAAGGGTATGAGCCGATCAAGTTGAGGAGTTTATTTATTTTCATCATCACAATTCATCATCATTGGTCAGAAGCGTGCTCGCCACGATCACTCCCAGTCCATTGGACTGCAATCCTGATCCGAAAAAATAAAGCAGAGCGAATTAGAGCGCTCTCTGGAGGCAACAAGTACCGATTAGCCCTCTTCGCTGCGAAAAGAGGCAAACGTGGCGGCGGGGGCTAGCAACAATCACAACAAGCCCTAATAGGCGAATCGGGGAGTGTAGAGTGCCAAATAGGTACGTGAAATGTGAGAGGTAGATTGAAAGCGAAAATTAATGAATCGATCGATGTAATGGATGATGTAAGAGACCCAGGCAATTTACTGGGTGTAACGGAGCCGCTTAGTCAAAAAAGGGTAGTGGGATACTTCTGATCTCCCGGTGGCCCTGTAGTCTGTAGAACGAGCGCGTCAGCACTTGGGTAGGTATCACTTTATCGTCTAGCTTAGCCTCAGGTTTGAAAGATTATGGTCTGGTTGTCCCGAGACTGCTCGTCCATATTAGATGGTATTAGGTTGGAAATCACGTGGGTTTTTACGTTCCCATCCCAAGCCCATCTTCCGATAAAATCGTATTCGGCTCACGACTTGAAAAAGTATTGGGATTCTGTGAGGGATGTTCTGGATATGGTTGAAGGAAATTAAGCAGTGATTATGTGTGGTGACTTGATTGGATGGGTGTGGATGTGACGCACCGGTTATGCGGCCGTTCTTGGACAGTTTGGTGTTAAGAGAGTGAATGATGCTGGTAAGCATAATGTGGATTAATGTGAAAAAAAAAAATCTTATTCTTTCTAATACAATATTTCAGCTTAAGGTCATACATTGAGACGGACCCCACGTACAAAGAGACATGTCGAAATTGGTATTTTTTTTATTGCAAATATGGGCTTAGATTGCCCATACGCACATACCTATATAATACTTTTTTTTAATTGTAAGTATTTCCCAACATATTCATGGCGTATAAGAGAACAAGATTTAATTACCTATATCGATGAAGCTAATAATGGTAAGTAGTCATTTACTTAAACATAATTTTAACACTCAATAACATAATTTAGAAAACCTATAGGAATAGGTTAGTGTTATTTTAGTCTATAAATAGAAAAGTAGGATGTCGGTATAAAAGCAGTTATATCAGACATGTCCACGGCGTTGACAGCTGAAGTATTTTCTCCTTTTCTAGATAGTTTGGCATTAGACAAATTTCCCGCTTGTCAACGTCACCGATTTTACCCTTTTGTCAAATTTGACATATCAAAAGTCAGTTGTCATATTCTGGTTTTACGAATGTCAAACTGGTACTTCGAAATCTTATGTTCGTTTTTTATTTTTATTATATTTTATTGAGTATTACCAACAAATCGAAATAATATTGATATATTTTGTTGCACTAAGACCTAATAAATAAGGGATGCATTTTATATCATATGTGCAAGATTTTACTATTATTTATATATTTATTATATGCTATGTGTACATAAGTCTTTTTAATTCGTGGACATGACCGCTTGTACTTTTACACGCTTGTGTTACTTTTAAAAAATAATCATAATATTCCTAGAGTGTCTATTTTGTAATTTCCTAAATTATTCTATGTTTTTTATTATTATCGAATCATATTATGAAGTCATATATTACGTTTTTGCACATACGTCTAACTATTAAAATTGTTAATAGATTTATATTTATTTCCGTTTGCTTATTTATGAAAAAAAAAACTTTTTTATTTTTATTTTAAGAGGCACGTGTATGTTCTGAAAATAACGTTTCAAAGGTTCTGAAGATTGGCATTTGAATGTTTCTGACGACGTAAAACAAGCGTCCATAGCAGATATTGATAATGGAGAACAAATTAACGGATCAGTTAATATACTTATTACAATTTTCAGATGGTAAAATAAAAAAATACTATCTCAAGACGTAAATTTGAGAAAATTAAACGCCACAACCAATATGTGAAAAAGATGTCAGTGAAGAAACAGATCATAATGTTCATCTTTGGTTTTAACACCAATGCCAAGTCTATGCGTTTCGTTGTACCCTATAAATTAATATAACTATTTAAGCGAAAGTAGTATTATTCTATCAGATTCAACATCAAGATCGAGCCCGTTAAGATCGAGCTGATTTATCAACACCGCTTCAACAAAAAAAGCAACAATACGTTAACAAAGCCATATCAAGGTCAAGACTTACTAAGAAACCTTACTGGATAGATGAAAAAAGGAAACAACTTTTTAGTTTAGGCAAGGCATATATATTTCGTTCTGAAAAAACAGCAAAAGTCAAAACAAATTTCTTTTAAATATAGTTTAAAATGTTTTACAAAAGTTTGATGTCGCAGCTCGCCAGAAAATATTCAATAGATTTTGGAATCTAGGTAACAATTCTCAGTAGTGGACTTATATTGCATTACGTGTAAAATAAATAAGAAAAAAGCAATTATATTATATTTTTTTATTTGTTTATTTATTGTTCACTGTCACATAATCTATAAGTCTGTTATAAATTTCTCAAGGAAACTTAGTTTTGAATCTTTGTGAGAGTCTAGTGCCTATAATAGGTATATTACCTGAGTTACAGGTCACCAGTGCCCCACCGTGTTGACTTATTACAATAACTTAGCCTAAAAGTACATACATTCAGAAATTAAGTTTTATATGTGTGTATATGTTGTGTACGTTTATGCGTTTGTGTGTATGAGTCTATCTGGCTGAGCATGACAATATGTTAAAATGAGCAATGGACACAGGATTCCAAAAGATTAAATGTTTATATGTTTTTTTTTACCGTAATAGTGGCTAGATTAAGAAGATAATGGTGTTCGAATCCATGTTTACTTAAAATAACCACGCCAAAAAAACCGACTTCAAAACTAAAATGTAAAAAATAATGAACATTTAATATTTTTTTATATGCTACCTGTTATTTATATTTCCTATTTACTAAAAGGTTTGTAGTCGGTGCCAAGACTTAAAACCTATTAGTAAATAGACAATATTCTTATAACCCTATATTATTAAGATGACGATTTAGTTGTAGTACTGATATTAAACTAGGAAATAGTTTTACGGAAGATCATAAGAGTGAATTAAAAATTACCACAAAACCTGTCCCAAACTTCATAGGAATTAAGATTAACCAATTAACTGACGGGTTTCTCACTATCAATCAAGAATAAAATGAAAGAAGGATATTTCAACGATTTGAAACGATAGATTGTAATCTTGTCTCTATTCCAATCACAAAAGATTAAATTACTGAAAAAAGGAAGCAAACTACAAAATTCCTTAAATATACTACTGAAGATGAGAAAGTGGATGAAAAGTTTTCGTTTAAAGAAGCAGTAGGTTCCTTATCTTATTCAATGTTTGGATATAGCATTTGCTGTTGGCGTTGTATCTCGAAAATTAAAAAAGCCAACGGGCGCTGTTTGGCATAAAGTAAAACGAGTTTTTGCTATTTTAAAGGAACTAGTAGCTATGAAATAACGTACAACTCAATCACAACGTTTGAAGAATATAGTGGTGCACATCACGCAGAAGATCCCGATACAGGTCATTCCACATCTGGTATTATATTATGTTTGTATGCTGGAGTAGCTGTGACATGGCTTCGTCAGCATCTAGCAACAGTTTAAATTTTTACGATTGAAGCCAACATAGTAGCTGCTGGTGAAGCTGCAAGATAAATAATTTGGCTTGAGAGATTAAATTGCGGGCTAACTGCTGCAACGGAACTAAAACCAGAACTTTTTATTGATAGTGAAGCAGAAAAAGACTAAGAACGTTAATGTGTGACATTTCTTTGTGCGAGAGGTTGGGCACCAAAAAGTATTTTAAGTCTCGCACCCCTGAAAAGAAAGGCACACAACCAGGTGCACAATTTATAAATATCACTTGTACTTTGCACAAAACCTTTTTGTTATAAAACAGTGAATTCTGTACATTGAAAATTTTTAAACATTTACTCGTATAGGCACAGGTAAATAAAATAGGCAAAAGACGCATTTTTATACCGACAGCGATTAAAACAAAAAGTGATTAGAAGTTACTATATATTTGTTTGCTATTTTCTTAAATATAGGTACAGGCGTTAGCATCAGCCGTTAGTCAAGTATAATCTGATAGCTTCAATTTAACCGATTTTGCAAAATCGGGCATAAATATTTTAAAATTCTCAAGCGGGCAAAGCGATGGCCTCCTAACTTAAAGTCATAGTGAGGTTTGTAGGCCAAAAAAAAATACACGATACACTGATTTCTTCATAAATAATTCCTTTAAGTATCTAGAGTTACCTGAAAATTGTGCAAAGTTCCACCAAAATTGATTAATTTTAATGAAATTCAATAATTACGAAAAATCTGCGACTATAGTTATTTTTAAGAACTTTTTAAGTTATATGTTATTGTTTCCTACTTTAGTTAAGCTGATTATATTTTTTCATCAAATTTAAATATATTATATAAACGGTGGAAATTTCAAATGTCGTAAGGGGCAGACCATTAATTTCCAGTTGAACCAAAAAACGAAATTTGACCTAAAGTTAGTAGTATCTCAACAAGTTTTTGTCGTACAAAATTGTTTTTTAGAGAAGTTCATCCAAAATTTTGTTATCTTTCCTAGGAAAATAGTTAAAAGTCTCAAAACGCAATAGTTTAGACAATGATGTCCCTTAAACATTAAATATGTAGGCGAAATGACCATTACAACATCAAAAAATTTGTCCCTTACTACATTATAGAATTTTAAGAAATAATATGAATCATTTTGTAGTAAGTGCCTAAAAGGTTTTAATTTCTGTCACATTTAGATTTTAAAGCATTGCTTATCTAATTCACAGATCATTGTAAATGGAGTAAGTACATTGAAATAATAGGTTTTAAGTTAATAATTTCAAAATAATGTCTAGCTATAGAAGAACAACAAATATTTTTTCTTGATAATTAAGTTTAAGTAACTATTTAAATTAAAAATAAACTCATGAACATTATACGAATAACAAATTTTAATAAGTACGACTTAAGAAAAAAAAGTATTGTAGACTATTATTTTGAAATTATCTGAAAAGTTTCGAGGAAAAAACAAAGGGTAACAATAATACAATAAGTAAGTTAATAACTACTAGCCAATTCACTTTTTAAATATAATATACTAATTATTATATTTCCATAAATTGTAACCACTACAACATCAATAATATTTGTAATGAATTTAAAATGCTAGAATGTGATCATCGCATATTGAATAACACAGAGTTAAGTTTATTTTTAACAATAATTAACTTAAACAAAATTCTGAACATCAAAACAACATCCTAAGCCACTAGAACAAAATTTCTCATTATTCATCAATTTTATCCTTAACATCTATTTCTGGTAATTTATCTGTAATTTCAGACAAAAATGGTAGATTCAGGTATTATAATGAAAGCGTTTTGGTACAGTATATTTTTCACACAGACGTTTTAAATCTTAGTATTTTGACATACCTTCTAATGGGCAAGCTATGTTTGTATAAAGATTTTAAATGAGTAGGATAATTTTGTTCATGAGTTGAATTATTCTGCGGAATTTCTTCTATTTTTCTCCTTTTCCTAATTCCTTTTCCTTTCCTTGTTTTCCTTATCATTTCTGTACAAGTATTCTATTTACGTTTTGTTTCAAGTTGATATTTGTGCACTTCAGGAGCCGACCAGGCTATTTCTTTGAGTATTCAACAAATGTTTCATCAGGACACTTTTTCTAAAAGTCACTTCTCTTACTTTCAGAAATTTGACAGTTTTTTTTTTGTCTGTAAGGTAAATGCCTCAGAGGTCACTTTTTTTTAAATCTAGGAAATCTGTTTGTTCAATTAAATGAACTTGGTAAGGTATTGGCCTTTTTGTAGCAGCTTCAATAAACGTAGTCTACTGCAAGGGCTTCAAATAATTAAGTTTTTTACTTAACTTTCAATGACCGAGGGAACTGAGTCCACCGGTACATACGTGTGTTCGAATCTCAGAAAATTAATTTCGATAACTTTCAATTATTTCAATATTTTCAAGTTACTGATTGCGGCAATTACCACCTTGTTTCGGTTTTGACCGCAACAAGAGTCACAATACAGTAATATGTATTGGATCCCTCTATCATAAACATATTTTAAATACAAATTAAGGCAGCTTGCTATTTCCAGATTGCCGCGCTTACCTTCTGACCCTCAAATATAACAATTTATATTTTGAGTTCTGCTTTCATAAAAGGTAAGCTTATACATTGCATATTTCCGAAAATAGACGAAAACATGATCTCTCCAGGAGGCGTATTCAAAACTTGTTACATGTCGAATCTCGTAGTAGGTGTAGTAGGATTTATTAGGTTCTGATGCATTCTGAGCGAGACTTGCACGTATCTCATCTAAATGTTCTTTAATTTTTGTCATGAAAATGTCGTAACAAACTTAATGTGAAAAGTGGTCAGTTCTTAAAGTAAAGTGGGATAAATTTAGTTTTATAGGTACTTCATTGATAACGTAGTCACTTACAACATGTATTACATAACTGTTATGAGATATACAACAACGTCAAAGTTAAAATTGTCCTATACATCATGAAAATTTAATCTATTGGTTATTTACAACAAAATGAGATTCATCATAACTCCGAAACTATAAGAGATAGCGATTTAAGTATACAGATCAATAGAGAACAAAAAGAGCGTTCTAAAGATATATTTAATGTACTTACGACAAAATGTCCCATACGACATATGAAATGTCCACCGTCGATATTATGAAGAAGTCTTTTATTTTTATTTTTTACTAGCTGTTACCCGCGACTTCGCCCGCGTAGTCTATTAATTTAATATTTAGCTCTCCAACGCTGCCCGTTAAAATTTTCAGATAAAAAGTAGCCTACGTCCTTCTCCAAAGTTTAATACATTTTTTTAATTACTAAAATCAATTCAGCAATTTTGCCGTCAAAACGGCACATACACTTTCTCTTTTCTAATTTCACCTCAGGGAAATAGTAGGAATACGTTACTGTCTTTACAATTTTATCTGCACTTCGGCAAATCCTGTGAAATTCAACTGTATCCCATGTTATAGAAACCTGTAACAAAAGATTTTTTCCAAATTTTAGAAATATACATCGTCTCTGTGATCTAACCGTAAGGCATTGGACATGACTTGAGATCTGAGGTTCGATCTCCGGGCCGGGCAACAACAAAACAAATGGAAAATATGAAATTTCAATTTTCTACCCAAAGTAACGTTGGCACTTGCCTAGGATTGCCATACAGGACTGCCATACTGTGGGACTTAATGTCTTCGGCTAGTCGTAGATGCTCTGGTTGTGCAGTTATGCAGAACTAGCGCTTCGGGGATATCTTCGGAAACTCACATTTACAAATTGTAGCATCAAAATTTTTAGGCTTGGATGTTGCAGAAAAATCATTCAGCCCAACATTAATACCAACAATGGTAATTCACATTCACATTAAAAAACGGCATCTTTGGGGGTTAAAGTGGCAGTGGCAAGTAAGTTTTTTATTATGTTCCGATTCAACATCAAGCTTATCTTCATCCTCTGTCTCAATGCTGCTCATAAGTCTTGCGTTTTGTAGTGGCAGACTGTCGAGAAAGTAGTAATCTTTTTCTCAGTCTTTTTTTTTTATAACTATGTAATTATTTATTCAAGAACATAAATCATTGAAAAACTAATTACTCAAACATTTGTTACTATACGATATCGCCTATCCACCGTAAAAGAATTACCCTAAAACACTACAAAATCAAAACATAATGTATCAAGTTAGATATGGAAATGAACAAATATAAGTAAACTTAAAACAAAACTTATTCATTTAAAAAGTATTATGCGATGATATTCTGGAAGAAACCGATTCTGTAAGGAGCCGATCACGCATCTAGGCTGTGCGGATCGGTAGCTACAAAATTCTATTTTAATTATTTATGAATGTAGTGTTCTTTGGCCGGGCTGCATATCTTGTAAAGCTAACTTGGAACACCGCGACTGCCTTCCTCTCATGAAAACTTGCTGGCTTTGCACATCAGCTGTTGTCGCAGTATTCGATCATTGGATGTCATTTTAAAACTGCGATATCTCCTACGACATTCATTTAGCATAAAAAAAGATAAACTGAGCTAACACAGCGCACGCATCGTTACTTCTTAATAGGGAAAAATCCCCCGTTTTTAAAAAAAATCTTGTTTGGTGTTCCGCTCCTATCCCTCTAAGTTTAATGATATCTAGCCTATAGCCTTCCTCAATAATTAGGCTATTTAACACTAAAATATTTTTTCAACTCGGTCCAGTAGTCCTAAGATTAGCACGTTCAAACAAACAAACAAACTCTTCAGCTTTATAATATTAGTATGAACCGGTTCTGTGATAAATTTGACCTTACACAGAAAAATGTGTGGTAGATTTTTATCATATTTCCTTCCCTTTTCAATGGGTCTCATCCTGCTAAAAAAAATTTTGGTGTCAAAAATTATCGACTCTGGTCGAAAAATGCATCAAGTGCTCGGACAATTGAAAGATTCAGATTCTCGAAGAATTAATACTTTTTGTAGATGACCTGATGATTAAGAGCTTCCATCATCAGCACAGCATCATGAAGTAACTTTTGTCAAATGCTAGCAAGTGATCATAATCCACAAAAACACTATTCCTGCCAACATTTTTTTAGAAATTCCCTCAATTTCCTCAGGATCTCCTCATCAGATCCTGACCTGGTGACCTAGGGACCACCTCTGAAATATACCCTTTCAAACAAAAAAACAATTTTCCAAATCAATCTAGGGGTCTTCAAGTAAAACAAAAAAACATACAGAGGAATTGATAACCTCCTCCTTTTTAAAGTCGGTTAAAAAGTACTCTATGTTACTTTCCGGCTCCTAAGCTACCCCTATACCAAATTTCGTTCAGATCTGTCCAGAGGTTAGACCGTGAAGAGGGAACAAACAAACAAACAAACAAGCAAACAAACAAACAAACTTTCGGATTTATAATATTAGTGGAAAATGGGAAAGTGGGAAGTAGGAAGTGGAAAGTGGGACTAGTGGGATGGATGGTATGGGAAGTGGGATGGGATTTACTGTTAAAAACATTTATTTATTTCATTCAAAATATGTTAGCAAAACATAAAACGATTATATTTTATTTAAAAAAGATTTTCGTTAAAATTAAACTCCAAAAATATATGTATTTGTATTGAACTTAATTTGATGCCAACAAATTTTTAAAAATAATATTTCTTTTCCGTGCGAATACATCAAAGTAAGTCCAGTTGAAATAGAAATAATATGTTTAATTAAAACGTCTGTTAAGAAAACTGTGATTGCTGTACTACGTACCTAGTAAATACTTTTAGTATAAGTTTCTATTCATTACTCAACATTTCTTAGCCATTGAAAATTTCTTCTCAATGCCTTTTAAATGATGTTAAAACATTTGTACCAACGCTCAAGGAGCTTAGGTCTTTAGAAATACAAAGATCAATAGCAAGTGTAAATCTCGTAAGCTTTTTATGGTATTAAAATCTAATCGATCGGACTGTGCACCTGTTGCCAACGCTACGTCTTTCTTTAACGATCCTAACTAAAACGTTACTGAGATAGGTTTGACTTTTTTAAGCTTCGTTGTATAAGTAGATAATTTAAATTTTATATTATCTCGATTTGTATACATTTTCTAACAATGGTATCTATTGACGAAAAATGAAGGTAAGAGACAAATATAGTTAACAACACTGTTTGATAAAAATAAAAAATATATACATTAGCTTTCATACTACATTAGCTGATATTCATTAGTTGTTGTCGAACAAGAACAAGCATAGTTCTCAAGGAGAATTTTTGCATAGAAGGTTCGAGAAATGCTGTTATTTTGTAGCCATAGATCGGTTATTATTATTAATAAAATAATGCTGTAAGTTGGGGTTATTTGCGAAAAGTATCCACTTTGCGAATCTTGCCAGTCCATTGGACTGCAGTTCTGGCACAAGAAGTACCTACCGGAAAGCAGGTCAGGACGTTCCGACATTTCCCGTAAATAAGTATTGTTTCCCCTGGAGGCGACGCGTACCGATCCGCCGTCGACAGTAGGTATATAATGAAGTATATACAGCGCTGGGGGCCACCACCTACCACACCAAGCCCGAACGGCTGAATCGAGGAGAGGAGAGTGCCAAATAGCCACGTGGAATATTACGTGGAATGGAATCGAAGATCAATGAATTGATTGATTTAATGGATGTAAGATGCCTGGACTTTTACTCAGTAAGTAATAGTGTTTAAAAGAGACGCAGTAGCCAAAACGAGTTTAGTTGATGATGTAATGAACAAGTGAATGAAATTGTATACCTTGGTTTTGCTTTTAGCAGCGATGGAAGGTACACTGTGGATGTAGAAAGGAGATTGCATGAGGGAAATAGTGGAGGATGGAACGATAAAGCTATTTAAAGCGAGGGTTTCAGTGAAGGAGCTGATTTGCTTTGCATTAATCTGTGCTAATCCTAACGTCGTTGTATTTGAGCGAGACTTGGGTATGTCAAAAAATGAATGAGAATAAGAATACATGCAGTCAAAATTAAAGCGATATTGAAAATCTGTGGTCACTGTTAGATCCGAAAAAGAGTGGTTTGAATGAAAGTGTTGGTTTTGTAATAAGAAAGGATGCTCCGCTGGTTTGGTCATGTGGAAAGAATGACGGATCAAGGATTGAGAAAGCAGATATATTATGTGAATGTGCGAGACCTAGTTTGTCCATCCACAATCAAACCACTCGGGTGTTATCCGAAAAATGGCGCATTTATATGAAAAGAGTAACAAATATGGAGGAAGCCAGACATGTCTGCCAAAATCGTGAGATTTGGCTGGCAATCGATACTCTCTGCACATCCTTAAGGAACATTGATTTTATACATACAAAATTTCAAATTTATTTTAAGTTTTTTGGGGTTTATTTTTTGAAAAAAATGGCATAGGCCATATTTTTTGAAAAAAATGGCCTATGTTGAACTCGGCTTTTATGTATATATATATGTCTGTTTTTATTCAAGTCAGTCCAGCAGTTCAGTCGAGAAAGTGTAACAGTTATTCGGATAGATAAGCATACTGCATTTCGCGTTTATGGAATAACGGTTTACAATTTATTAAATCAATTGTCATATTAAAATCTACTTATTCATCTAGTTAAAAAATAATTGATATAGAATGATAATTATTTCAATTACATACGTACATGCTTATATACCTAGTCAAGTCCCTTACAAGGTAGGCCAAAAGTATCGAGTGCTAAATTTCATTATTTCGTCTTCTACTTTGCTATTTTTAAAGAAAAACAAAACTAAACTTATGATTAAGTAGAAACATTACGTACAGGTGTAGGTGGCGTCGAGTAGCTTAAGCTGTTCTATTCTTAGACATGAGATAAACTCCGCTTTTCTCTTTATCTCTGTTGAATCGTTTTCTTGGGTAAGTACTAAGATAAAACAAATAGTTATGACTCCTTTGTGTGGGAGTTTAATAAAAATATAATATGTTTCGAGTTCATTTAAATTTTATTTTTATATTATTTTTGTGCTTATCCTGAACGAAAGATTGGAGCTGGATTGGACTTAAAAGAAAATAAACTAATAATTTTGTTAATATTATTTAATAAAGACATCATAGATAAATATATAAATATGACTTGTACTATGAAGCATATTCAACCTAAAATTGAGATATTAGTCTGTTACCAAGTTAGTTCGCCAGCTATCTAGTCTTCCAAATTGGAAAACGACTGTACGAATACTAATGTGACATTTGAAAAAGGCCTAGTGGTACTGCCATCCAGAACGTATTGCATTGTAAGTTTTGCCATCAAGTTTGGCTACAACAATTAATCCGTCAAAGTCATATTTACTAGCGGGCGTTAGTTTTTAGTTGGTATTAGTTGTATATATCTTTAAATATAGGTATATTTCTTGTGTGCGAGCGTATGTCATTGAACTCATCCTAGACGACTTGAGCGATTTTGACAAAAAATGTGTGTGTTCAAGGGGATACGAGATTGGTGTCAACTAAAAAAATTTTTTTTTTTTTAAAGTGAAACTTTTATCACATCTCAAATGTTATGGTCTGTGTGTCGCATGTCGCGTGACAGTCAGCCGCGGAGTAGGGATAAAGTGAAAGACGCTCGTCAGAGTAGCCGAGGCCAATATGGTGGCATCTATAGTTTATAGTTAGAGCTCAAGCTTTTACCGTGGTTTCCGAAAACCACACAATCCTTTTTTGTAAGTAGTTGTTGATTTTAAAATGTTTTATATTTGATCCGGCAGACTACGCTCCTCTCGGAGCTCAAGCGTTATAAAAATTGCTGGGTAGGGTAGTATCTATATGGTAATTATAAGAACTGACCTCCATGTCTTCAACATCAAAGCGCCGTAAGTGAGACAGAAGCCGACCTCCCGCAGCCAGACGCGCGCGGTGCAGGTGAGCACGGTGGGGCGGCCGTACATCACTAGTGTCGTGCTGTAGATCAACAGCGCGCCCAGCACTATCACTCGGAGGAGAGCAGGACTCGCCGCTCTAACAACCTAACAAAGTAGGTAAAGTGAAAAAAACACTTTTTACTTTTGTTCTACCGAACTTAGTAAGGTATAAAACTATAAATTAATACGACATGCCAAAACTAGAACCCCTGTTTACGGAAATTGCGCTGACGCAAGAGCATAAAATTTGGCACACTTATAGTTTAAGTGTAGGAGAAGTGCAGAACGCTAATATTTATCAATAATAATGCTTAAAAAGTACATTTACTCAATAAATAAAACATTACCCACACTACCATGCATTTGACACACACAAACAAATATATTGATGATAACGATAAAAAATCACAGATGACGTACTAAAAAGTTTGGAAACAAAGTAGTTGGCCTTGAGAAATGAAGATGGCGTTCTTAACCAGATATTAAAATTTATTGTGGTCGAAATTCAAATAATTGGCGACCACTAGTAATTTTAAATAGCTTTTACCCGCGGTTCTGTTTCAAATCTCTGAACTGTAATTTTGTGCCAAAATTGATAAAATTGTGTTTTGATGTGAAAACGAAACAAACACGCAAACATATTTATTTTTACAACACCTAATGGACATTGAATATCTTTTTGCAATAAAAAAAGTTTTGTTTATCCCATTGCTTCCAAATTTAACAGGTTCACTCGCTAATCTAAATATACAGGTTAGGTAAATAGGCTAATCTGAAGTTTTCTAAAAAATGTTATTAAATATTAAATCGAAATAGATCTTGCCAGTTTAGGCTTACAGTACTGTAACGTACATATTATAAGTATACGCACATCAAACTTTATTTAATATAATAATACTACGGATTGCATCTTCGGCCCAGACGTAAGAAAAAATGAATCAGTATTTACAATGCTCGAGCTATAGTTTTCAAAAAGACGTATATGTAATTAAAAAAAAGTAACTTCATGCCCATATCCCCGAAGAGGTAGGCAGAGGCACATCTAGGGCACCCACGATTAGCCGAAGATACTAAGTCCTACAATGTGTTATGTGGCAAGTCTATCGCCACACATCCAATCCCGGGCAACATTTTTTTACTAGAAAATTGGAAAAACCACATTTTCTTTTTTGTTGCCCGACCCAGGAATCGAACCCGGGACCTCAAGAAGTCAAGTCCAACACCTGGACCGTTAAACCACAAATTTGTAATTAATTTATTCAATATTCATAGCATTATTTGTTCATTATTATTTTATTAAGATAAGCCCCCGAGATGTGAATAAAGTACTTCACTTGTATGGTGAATGTGAATAAAACTTTATCTGAATTTGAGTAATAGTGAATGATCGTGGATCGTGGGATTATTGATGTGAGTAATGTGCTGATACATGGTTATTTTTTATGGATGCGTATGTATGTCTATGGGCTTATACAACTTACTTAAGTATTCACTTAAGTGTCATTTACAACCCACAATACTTAACTTCTATCTTAAAAATTACGAACTTTATTAATTTCTAGGTTTCGTTTTAAGATTTTCATTTGTGTTTTTTCAATTTATGTAGGTACCCACATACATACAAACATATGCATATCTTCACAACAAGACCCTTGCGTAGTTTGCAGGGGGTATCGAGTGCCAATAGTCCCGGTTCCTGCAATTTTTATTAGCTTCCTCAATATTTATTATTCTTTTCATGAAAACACAATATATTTTTTTTAATTTTAAAATATTAAGAAAATTGGTACAAATACGAGTTTAAAAAGAAACATTTTATATTCATATAACATCACTGTCAAACAGAGTTTTTTGGTTGAATTTTAATATGGTACATGTTATATAACGTGATACGTGACCTAATCGAAAATTCATAGGACGGCGCAGGGCGCTTGCGTGAATTTTCGTGTTGTCATAGCGCAATAAATGAATATTGTATTTTACCACATAAATGCAAATCGTTCAAAATTATTCCCTAAATCCACTCCAAAATATGAAATATGCACAAAGTTAATATTCAGGTTTTCACTTCTGCCAGTGCCAGCACTCCCATAGTGCAACCCGTCGTTTTTTTTGTCATACAAAGCTTTTAGTAGCTTTTTAGGCAATTTGGTCAAATGAAAGAAGTTGTGTTCAATTAAATGAAATAAGTAATGCCACTAGCGAAGGCTAAGTTTTTCACAACTTACGTAATAGTACTAACGAGCAGAAAAATCTCCTTACAAAATGGAAGAAAATTTAAAATTGAAGTCAGAGCCTGTAAAAGGTTCATATTACGCTGAAAGAAAACACACGGGTCAGGTACAAATTGCGAGGGCAAGGAAGATTGAATATTGCACCAGACACCTCTAGGAAAACATAGCCGCTTCACGATTTGTCGGTTGCTAACTTGGTTTTCAGGTTGCAGCATTTGTTTATTTTTTGATAACCACGAAAAAAGAAGGAGAACATATTATTAGTAATTGATATCTCTGTCATCTGTAAACTAACAAAAAATTATTTGAAAGAGTGTGGTCTCATTGCCACCAAGTCTGATTTTGAATTCCTAGGAAATCGAGAAAATACTATTTTTTTGTACCTGGATAACAAAACCATACAAATGAAATTGAAGTCGGAGGAGTCGAATTGAAGTTTGTTGCCGTTTCACTGCGTTTAGTTTACATGATGTATAATTTTGTCAACCTCTTTTATTTTTATTTTTTTATGATATTGGAAGGCAAACAAGCAGACGGATTTCCTGATGGTAAGAAATTCACGTCGTCTAGAGACACCAAAGGTGGTAACGGTGCGATGCCAACCTGAGGCCGAGCAAAAGTAAGTTTACCGACTACCTTACCCTCCAAACCGGAACACGTCATTACGTTATGGCGACAGGAATAGGTAAGGCGGTGGTACCAATCCGGGTGAATCGCTGCGAAAATCTACCTCCTTGTCAGATATCACGGTGTTAGTGACGGAAGCCTATGCTCGCCTTTTACGAGCTACCTGGTCTATTCTGCAAAACGGAGCCCGGACCAACACGGGAAAATGCGATTGAATACGCAGCCGATTACCGGATATTAAGAAATCTGTATATTAACTCGTGACGCCTCTACTTTGGACCCCGTTTTACGAAAATTGCGCGGTCGCCGGTGCATAAAATTTGGCACACTTATAGTTATAGTACAACATTGCTTACAAAGTACATTAAATCAATAAATAACACCTTACCCACACTACCATGCATTTCATACACAAACAAATATATTGATGATAACGATAAAATATCACAGATGGCACACTAAAAAGTTTGGAAACAAAGTAATTAGTCTTGAGAAATGAAGATGGCGTTCCAAAAAGATATTAAATTTTATTATGGTCGAATTCCGACTAATGGGCGACCACTAATACACATAAGTAAGTACGACGGGTGACCACCCGAACGTACCTTGACTGCGGAATCAAACCCTCCGGTTATATTCTAGACTACAAGGAACTGCAGGTCACTTGTGTAGTACACGACACTGTTATAGTATGTCGAGGCTTTCATTTTTCCATTACTTTATTAAGACCTCTTCCGAACACCATTTTATGATGTATTGTGTAAACCCTTTTATGAAGCGCTTTGTGTATTTTTATATCGTTCAATTTCACAATGGAGGCAATTTACTTTTACTTCAGCAATAAATAAGAAAAGCGCTTAAAAACTATTGTATACTTTCGATCGGCGGTGGTTGGTAAAACTTTGTTATTAATACAAGAACACATGGATTTAAACAGGCTGCGGTTTGAACTTAGCGCTGTCATGGAATATTTGTTTGTATAACAAATGGAGCATATGTTTGTTGTTATGCGCTATCACTTTGACAGTAGAATTATTTTAATATTAGAAGCCAATTTTTTAAAGAAGATTATAAGACATAACCGTAAAAACCAAAACCGGTTTGATGACACAAAGTTGAAACTGAATTAATACAACTTTGTGAAAAGTTGTGAAAAAAATGCACGTGTCCCTTGGCTATTTATGCTTCCTTCACACTTCAGTTTTATTTCGGATACTAAAATGTAACTTAATATTTAAGTTTTAGATTGGCAACACATATTTGGTACCTATCTGTAGGAAAGGCGTGCAATGTAAATCAATATGTTTTTAATCTGTGTATTTACTCCAAAAACAACACTTACTCACACACACACACACACACACACACACACACATACATACACACACACACACACACGCACACCCTTCTTTTTCGTTAAAGGCTAGAAAATGTTTTCCGATAATTACCTACCCTGACATGTCCGTATTTCACAGTAAAATACACAATGAAAGGCAGGCAGGATATGACCAGGCAGGCCAGGAGGAATATCGTCGTCCTGACGACCCAGTTTAATGCTGCTACGCATGGAGACCCGTCCACACAGGCTTCACAACCTTCGGCACAAGGTAAGCACTCAAAACCACTCCATTTTGAGTAGAGACTTCTTTGATTCTAGAACAAGCAACAATTGTATCAATATACGTTTAAATTTACAAAGAATACGATTATGGTTTGAAAAGAAGTCAGCATTAAACAGCCCAACTGTGCTTCACTGGCGTGACAATAATACATACAATAATCCGCATTTACTGTGCTTATTTGTTTTTTATTTATGAATGTGCCAATTAACGCCTTTGTTATTCGACATTTTGCGCTTTCAAACGATTAACGCGTTTATATTTGAGTTTTTTCATTTTTTTTTGCGTAATTTTCTTTTACTTTTTGAGAATAGAACTTAACTCTTAAAAGAACATTAAAATCGATTGACTATTGGCCGAGTAAATATACAAAAAAAACGTGTAGTTATTTATTATTATTATATTTACATTTATTATTATTCTCAATAGGACGAGGTTCTCCTCCTACGGTTTTCCTAAATTGAAAAGAAGTTTCCCGTATCAAGCATGTTTTTGAACTTCGTAGAATGTTCCAAAAAATTAAAAGAAAATTACGCAAGAAAAATTGTAAAAACTCAAATACAGAAGCGTTAAACGTTTTAAAAATTGCGCCTAGTGTGACTGATTAACAGACAAAAAAACTTTGAATTAAGATATGGGAAATGGGGAATGTTCCGAGGAGTTGTTTGGTTTAATTCCAGCCGCCGATCCACCTTCAGACTTCGCGACAGAGTTTAAAGTATCATCTTGATGCGTGACGATTTACAACTGTGCGATTACGACGACATCTTTTACTTCGCACAACATCTTTGTGGAACCAGTTACCAAGGGCGGTATTCCCAAAGAATAATGACTTAGGAACCTTAAAAAAAGAGCGTACTCATTCCTTAAAGGTCGGCAACGCATCTGTACTCCTGGTGTTGCGGATGTCCGTGGGCGGCAGTGATCATTTTCCATCAGGTGACCCACTAGCTCGTTTGCCTCCTAAAAAAGATATTATTTTCTCTGGAAATATAATTAATATATTTTTTTCAGGTTTTTTGTGACTTAGAGTTAATTAAGTTCTCTCAAACTCAAAACAAGACTCTCGAACGTTCAGTGGAGCTTTTATATTAATCAAGTCCACTTTGCGAAAACGGTTACTTCAGATATCAAACAACATTGTTACATTGCGCTTATATTGTACAAGAATAAAAAGAATAAAAAAATAATAAAATGGTATCATCGACTCTAAAAGCCTAAAAAAGCACAAAAGTGGAAAATAACTGGAGTTCAGTACAATATTTATAAGCAAAAAAACTCTACATTATATGAAACAGTAAGAATGGATACAATCACCTACTTCTAGCCGGAGACACTTAGTTATACTATATGTCATGTGGATAGCTTATCACCAACCTACCACGTATTCTATCCAGGACAATGTTGTTTTTTAGTTAGAGAGTTGTAATTTTCTTCTTGTTTCCCGAACCAGGTATCAAACCCTGGACGTCATGAAGTCACGTCCAACATCGGGCCGCTGACCACTCGCGATGAAAAACCAAAGATGTGTACTAGTAGTGGGTATATTAAATAAATAAATACTGGACGAGTCACACAAAATGAATCAAACCCCAAAGTAAGCAAATCGTGCGCTTGTTACATTGATATTAGACAACGATACTATTAAGCAGATAAAAAATATACCTGTATCATTTTAATAAACACCCATCTAAATCTATGTTCATCACACTTATGTATGTTATCGTCTGGAATCGAACCCAAGTGTCGCGGCATATCGGTAGCGTTAAGCGTTTATGCTAACTAAATATGTAGGCCCTTTAAACCAATAATAATTCCAGGCCCGAAAATATTTCAACTTGTACGGTTGTACAAGTTGAAATATAAGTAAATATAATATAAGTTGTAGTACGGGTTGTAATTGTTGTTTCAATTTGTACCAGTATTGAGATCTCAGTACCCATATCAACTCGGAAAAGGATCGTCACCGTATCGCCTCGAGCCGTTGTTTCCGAGTTGATATGTGTGCTGAAACCTTTATAGGTGCGAATATCGAAATGAAACGATGTCATAGTTTTTCTCCCAAAATTATGGTAATTTCTACAGGATGGTTACTTAATTTTGTGGGCAACATCTAATTACAATAAATTTTGTATAATATACAGATAACAGTTAGTATAATAAGTAGATTTTGGCTACATTGACGAGCGTATCGTGCAATAGCTACCAGTATAATACATACCAATAAATGTTTTTCATATTCTTCCTCTATGTCACTACCATTGTAATACCGGTTCTCGGCTGAAGTATTGGGAAAGAAGAACCCGCGACGGCACACGCACCGGTAAGAACCTCGGCGGAACCCCAGACCAGGAACGGGGACACACTGAAAAAATATATATTTTGTACTATGGAATGACATAGAACACAGTCGAGAACTTAAATATAAATGTGGTGTCTTGGGACGCCAGGTAGAAATGAAGTCCCTTCGGCTAATGTAGAATCGGCACAATTCATGATTATATACTATGCATTGGCGGGGTGGAGTGAGAGAGAAAGAGCCGTCTCCGTCCGCCTGCGCGCGTCTCATTTAACGGTTTTATTCCAAGGATTTTTTCTTACGGTTTTACTAACACATTTTTTTCAGTTTGGTCGTGCAGCAACTGTCATGCCAGCGCACTTCCCATTTAACGGTTTTATTGCACGGTCTTTTTCTTAGTTTTTCTATCACATATTTTCAGTTCACTCGAGCAGCAAAATCCCTATCTCCTCCAAGCCTGGCGTAAGGAACTTCGTTCCAATAAAATGTACGGGTTGACTATAGACGTTAGCCGTGTCATATACACAAGCAATGACTAAAATACAACTTTTTAAAACAAATTTTAGCCTTAAGCTTACGAAACATTGCAGTAAAAAATGTGAATCTTTTTCGTATTTTTTTTATTATAATGTTCCTTCCATAGCTCGATTATTAATATTTTACTCGATACAAAAAACATTATAAAGTAAGGTCAAAAATACAAATACAAAAATTTGTTAAATAATTTCGAAGATACTTATTCAGTGAAAAAAGTATTGGAAATTGATTATTTGTTTAGGTTCTAAATTTGAATTTTTGTTTTTTGTGATTTTTCGCTTGCACAACTTTTTTTTATTTTGGCGCGGAATTTGAATTGCATCAAAAAATATATTAAATACAGTATGTTTTAGTTATATTAAGTGTGTTTTGCGAATTTCATAGTGAAAATTTCATTTTATAATAGAAAATGTGTATTTTAAATTTTATAATAAAAATAAAGTTGCCCAGGATTGGATATATGTCCGGTTGGCGATAGACTTGCCACCTATCATTGTGGGACTTACTGTCTTGGGCAAGTCGTTGGTGCCCTGGTTGTGCCTCTGCCTACCTTTTCGGGGACATAGTCCTGAATATACTTTACTTTCAAAATGGACCAAAATATCGAACAAAGATTTTAATATATTGCACCGTAAATGGAATTTCGTGTTTGGAGTCAATGGGAATGTTACAGACGGCTTTGAGAATCGAATTTAGCAGAAATCCATGCTTATGAGTGGAACAAAGCTTTTAAAAAGCGGTCTAAATGTGATGAAAGATTTGCCTCGCTTAGGCAGGCCATCAACCTCTACAACTAAAGTTAACATCGCTTAAGTGAAGGAAACAGTGACTGAAAATTCTCATTCAACTTGGGAAGCGATAGCCGCCGAACTTTCAGTACTCACTAGTTTCTGTATCTTACGATCCGTATGATTTTAACTAATCATTTAAGTGTGAAAACATGTTGCCGCTTATCTTGTCCAAAAAGACTTGAATTTTCTTCAAAAACTCAAATGCATGAGAGCAAGGGCGGATCCAGCCTTCGTGTCAGGGGAGGGTCTTTTTTTTGTAAAGTTAGTGATCAATTAACGGCTCTCCTAATTATTAAAAGGAAAACCGTGACCTGCAGACACCATAGATGTTGTAGGTGCGTCGTTGTCTTGTGGCCGAAGTAGGTATAAGCCCAATTGTGCAAGTCGATCGTCTACCCCACTCTTCAAAACGGAACATGACACTGTCACTATGGGCGAAAGGAATAGGAAAGGCAGTGGATCCCTACCCTAGTAATTGTGTAATATAATTAAAGTAATTTATTAAGAAATAGTATTTCTGTTGTTACATATTTTGGTCAATTGTTATAAACAAATAACATCAATTGTAACTAAAAATATTTATTTCATTAACTGTTAATTTAAAATAGAAACCTATTGAAAAGATAGTTTGTCAAAATCTAACAAAAAATTGAAATACATTATTTATTCTAAACATGTGTGGTGATAAAAATATTCCCTATGCCTTAAAAAGGGACGAATTTTGAATTAGAAATAACATGATCGATAAGAAATTACAAGGTTTCGAAGAATAGCGGTTCGACGGAAAGATAATAATACTGTTATTTTCAGTTTTTAAAAAGTTACACAGGTTTTGTAATTTTTTTTTCTTTTTTCACAACCTATTAACGAGTGATGGAGTGATGGTGTGGCCTTTAAATTTTGACTATTTTGAACCTTCTTAAGCATTTTATATTTTTTTTAAACTTTGTTAATTTTTTGAAAATGTTAGGTAAGTAAAGTTTGTTGTATTGGAAATCCGAATTTTTCAAAATTTCACATTTTATCATATTTTAATAAAAATATATACGGTCGAATTGAGAAACTTCCTCCTTTTTTCGAAGTCGTTTAAAAATGTATCAACTTAATCGCCTTTGTAGTATAGCGGTCCGACCCTGTTGTGCCTCTGCCTACCTTTTTAGAAATTAATTTTTAAAATAGACATTTGTAAACATTTATTGCATCATCCTATTTTTACACAGCACATTTTAGAAAAGAAAATCACGAAGCGTAGAGTTATTTAAGAGGCTTATTTCTATTTTTAAAGGTGTTTTCTTGAATACGAAGATCAGAAATAAAAATGCTAGTTATATATTGCATATTTTTTTAACAAATTATATACTTGTGTTATGGGTGATAGTCAATGATTCCAATACATATAAATACTTAAATAGATACAAGAATAAATTTTATAAACACCCAGACCCGGAAATGCAGACATCTAAATGTTCATCACACAAATGCCTGCCCCCGCCAGGAATCAAACCCGAGCCTTACGGTTGATCGGTGTAATTAGAGTATTCTTTGAAATTGGAAAATATTTGAGTGTTTGAGGTTTTTTAACGACAGAATAGTTTCTTAATTTTTTAATGATTTAAATGTATATGAAAATGTTTGCAGTGGGTACCTATTGTCAGCAGCAAATTAAGTACTAAACTTTATTTTGAAATAGGTAGTTCCTGATTTATGCCTAATAACAATCCGAGATAGCTTTTTTACTAGTTCAATCGTCAATGACTTTTGTATTTTTTATGCACAAGTATTATTAATATTATTATCATAGTTTTCTAGACATCATTCCGGATCGAATGAGCTATAGCACGGATTTCAGGACAAATAGCTATTTTTCACACTTTGAAAAATGTTGAATAAACTATTATGCTATTGATGTTCTAACCTGACTTTTGGTTTTTTTTAAAGTGGAAAAAGAACTGACGCGTGTAGCAACGCGAACTTGCGGTAGGTTCGCGCTGCTACATTAACCGTCCACGTCGGTGTATTAAGAAATCACATTATTTGCATGGGATAATTTTTAGCATAACATTTTTCAATATTATCGAAATCCCATGCCTTGGTTGTTATTACAACTGGAGTGTTGTACATTTTTAGGTACCTAGTTATTTCCATAATCAATGATATACCTTCGTGTGTACATTTTTTTGGGCCAAATCCCTTGCAGGGTTGGCAGGGAGTATGGAGTGCCTAGTATCACGATATATACAGGCTTAGCTTCTTCCACATTAATTACTCTTACACGCAACAAAAGAGTCTTATGTAATAATTAAAATTTTATAATAGCTTTTTTAATTATCTTAAAAATAATATAAATAAATAATTTTAATAATTGTTCTGGGAAATACTGTTCGACTCAGCTAGGACCTTGCCCAGGGGGGGGGGTCATGACTCCCATGACCCCCCCTTGGATCCGCACTTACATGAGAGTCGCTGAAGACATGTTAATACGAATCAATTCTAAACCCCAATTTATTATGATGAGACGAGGACCTAATAGTTTGACATGCAAACTAGCCAACAAGCTTTGGAGTGGCGCCTTCCAACTCAATCGAAACCAAAAAAGCCACTCCAAAAAGTCTTTCCAAAAAGTTATTCTTTGACTATCGCGGTTTTGTGCACTCGGGATTCGTATAGAAAGGTCAAAGGGTGAATAAAAAATATAATTTGAGCACCATGCGGTGTCAGAGAGAGCAAATTTGACGGAAAAGACCAGATTTGTGAAAAGAAAATTGTGGATTTCACACTACGATAATGTATCTTCACACAAGGCCATAATTGTGAACGAATTTTCTACCAAGCACTTAACAATCACCATATTCACCAGATATGGCTTCAACTGACTTCTTTCTTTTTCCTAAACTCAACCACTTCGTGGCACCCGTTTTTAACAGTAGAAGACATAAAAGAGAATTAGTGGCGAAAATTGAACTATTTATACTGATTGGATTATTCGTTGGCATACTCGTAAGTGTATTTTTCTGAAGGAGCATATTTTAAAGGTGATAAAATAAATTTTGATGAATAACAAACAATCAGTGTACAAACAGTTATGTGTGAGTAGTATTTCAAATTAATTGGAGTAATGTATGGATATATCAAAGTTTTATGTGTATTAATTAAAATTTTAAATAAGTATCATAATTGTAAGGTATTAGGTTGCTCGGGATTGGGTGTGGCTCTGCCTAACTCTTCGGGGATATGGACGTGAAGATACAATACTTATAATGACTTTTGATTAAATTTGGTTTTTCCAATTTGCTAATTAAAAAAAGATGTTGTTCGGCACAAAACAATTATTCAGTTTGACTGTGTGAGACAAAATTTTGTATTTCTTAATATATTTTTTTATTGAAATTGTTTTGAATGAAAATATTGAAAAAGTTGAAAAATTTCGAAAGTTACAAGTGTTTTTGTGTTTATTTTAGTGCAATCTTTGATTTGAAGTAAAGACTTAAAATTTAAAAAAAAAATTGCTGCAATTACAATTGTTACATCCGTACTTATGTACTCAAATTGAGGACACAAAGGCTGTTATAATTAAAAAAATTAAGTGCTAGAGTATACCTGTCAGTAGACGTCAGCTAGTTGCTTAACAAATAGAATATAACGCCATAGTCTCCGAGACGGTATAAAGTAGTGCTGAGATTGTGGTGGCAAGTATGTAAGTGTATGTATGTACGTACTACTTACTAAAAGTATATTCAAACAATTAAAGTTTTCTGAGTTTTATTTGGAAAAATAGGAAGAAAGCTTCAGAAATAAGCTTGTATTGTGAAATTTTCAAATTGCTGTTTTAAAATAGCCAGTCACTTGCTTCGCTTAGAGTATGATCTCTTCAACTATTGTTGCTGCCATAAAGATTGTCATATTTCAGTCCACGGGGTTAAGTAGACTAGCATATTAAGCCAAAACCCATGGCCGGACACAGACATACATATAACTTGTGTTTTAAGTGTGTCTCTGTCCTAAACTTAGTATTGTGTTAGTCACAGTAGTTGTTTCTTACCATCAGAAGAGCCGTGTGATAGTTCGCTGTCTTAACTGTTACAAATTTTAAAAACAACAAAAAATCTCGTTTGACAAAAATATTTGCTTGTTAACGAATGATTTTTTATTAAAAATACAACATATCATGTAAATAAAGTTAAATATTTGTAAATAACTAACATAAAAATCCACTCTACAAAAACATGTTTACAGTTTGCAGAGTCAAAGCACAAATTCGTGAATAAAATTCTTTTTTTAAACTTCTTCTTAATCGACTTCTGAAAAATTCTTCTATATTTTTTATATAATTTAATCGATT